>OLKM01001514.1:104183-112815 GCA_900291075.1 Melanogrammus aeglefinus
TGTGCCACAAGTCACAAGTTAATATCTATTTTTGCATTTCATTCATAATGAACGTGTTTTGCGCCGACTTTGCTTTTGACAAATGAAAGAAGAATGTCAATGACGGCTACTTGAAGTAAAATGATGATGGGAATGTAATAATATATACGAAGGTACATTTGAACATACTCCCTTTATACGATGTGTCTCGGGAAGTTGAAAGACGTGTCCGTGAGAGCTGCTGCTGCCATGCTACATTATGCTGGTTGCTATGATAACAGTATCAGGTGATATCGACCGGTCAAGAATAGAGCGGTCAAGACCGGACAAGACCGGCCCGGACACACTGGTCTCTTTCTCTCTCTCTCTCTCTCTCTCTCTCTCTCTCTCTCTCTCTCTCTCTCTCTCTCTCTCTCTCTCTCTCTCTCTCTCTCTCTCTCTCTCTCTCTCTCTCTCTCTCTCTCTCTCCCTCTCTCATTGCATGCATGCATGCAGGCAAACTTGCGGACTGAACCCCCCTCCCCCCGTCCCCCCTCAGCCCCATGCGATCGGGAGGAGCGCGTGCCCCCGTGGTTCTACTCGGGCCCTCTGGAACGTCTCCGGGTCCCTCTGGTGTCATGCTGGGCAGATATTTCTGTGAGCTTGGATGACTCCCTCACACTGTGTTTATTTGGATTAGCAACTTGTTTCCATTCAAATCAATACGGGCCGAGCTGCATGGGGGGGGGGGGGGGAAGAGAGGGGGGGTGGGAGAGAGAGAGTGGGGGGGGGGAGAGAGAACGGGGTGCGAGGGTAGGGGCGGGAGTGGCGGGAGAGCGTCAGCAGGCACCGGCACGGCGATTAGCTCTGACATGAGGAGGACATGTGTTGACAGTGGTGATCTGGAGCGGAGAGGGAGAGGATGGGAGGGGGGTGGAGATGGACGGGAGGAGGGGTGGGGGAGAGGGGAGGGAGGGGGAGAGGGGGGGTGGAGGGGAGGGGAGGGTCTGCTCATCCAGTCATGCCCATCCTAGAGACCGGGACCCACGGATGTCACTTTCAAGACAACATGCATAGTTACGCTATGCATCGTCACCGAGGGAATTACTAGCGCTTTGGTGGGTTGAGGTGAAGTGTGTCATCTGCGTTTGTGAAAACATCTTTGTGCCCGAGTCGGTTCCCCTTATCTGCTTTTCTTTCTTAGTTGATACCGATTTCTTTTATAGATAGTGGGAACATCTATACATCATTTTTTTGAAAATGTAGCCAAAATGGGAGACAAAAAGGCAAAGGAAAACACGCCGACACTTTATGCACAATGCAATTGGCTATTCCTCGTTGTCTTTTGTGCGATATTCTTTTTTGTTGGTTTTTTGTGTGGCACACTTCTTCCAAGGGAACACTACAAACAGCAGCGGCTGTTGTGACGGAGCCTCATAGCAGCGCGAGGGAGGGAGAGGCTAATACAATGTCATCAGAGTGAAATGTGAGTGAAGTGGACGGGAAGGCGCAGTCCATTCCCGCTCATTTGGCTGACAGCCGGGGGACCGCAGTCACTCACCGCCGCATTCATATGCATTGCGTTATGCGCGCCCCCCCCCCATCCCCCCACCCAGCCCCCCGACCCACCCCTTCCCCAACACTACACACAACACACCACACACCACCAACACCCCCCCCTCACCTTCTTCCTCTCCTCACGCTCCAACCCCTCCACCCCAACGAGTTGACAATCAACAGCTTTAACACCTTTGTTTTAATTTAATTAAAGGTGCGATTGTCAGGGTGAAAACTTCATTTGCACACATGCGTGCAATGTCACGCGTGCTTGTCCACACACACATACACACACACACACACACACACACACACACACACACACACACACACACACACACACACACACACACACACACACACACACACACACACACACACACACACACACACAAACACACACACACACACACACACGCACATGCCTATACATACACAAACACAAATACACACAAAAAAGGTCTTTGCGGATGAGCCAGACCAATTACAACAGTGTGGATAATTAGATGAGTTAAACTGTCGTCTAAACAGATAAGGGGGGAGGCGGGGGAGAGGGGAGCTCCCATTCAGCTGGACTCATAACACACTTTCTCTGTAACCGAGTGTGACTATCAACAGTCTTCAAGAAAGTTCTGCCAGTCCTCAAGGGTGAGGAGGGGGGGGGGGGGGCCCGAGGCGGTTCCTCTCTCTGCTAGAGCCCAAGCTGCACCCCAGGCTACAGGGCTCTGGATGACCCCCTCCACCCATCTCTCCTCTTCTCTCTCTCTCTCTCCCTCCTGCTTCCCGATCGCTCTCTCTCTCTCCGCTCTCTCTCTATCTCTCTCTCGCTCTCTCTATCACTCTCTCTCATCTATCTCATCTCCTCTCTCTCTCTTATCTCTATCTCTCTCTCTCACTCTCTTCTCTCTCTCTCTCTCTCTCTATCTATCTATCTATCTATCTATCTATCTATCTATCTATCTATCTATCTATCTATCTATCTATCTATCTATCTATCTATCTATCTATCTATCTATCTATCTATCTATCTATCTATCTATCTATCTATCTATCTATCTATCTATCTATCTATCTATCTATCTATCCATCTATCCATCCATATATCTTCCTCCCTCTCTCTTTCTAACCCTCTCAAAGAGAGGGTTAGAAAGAGAGAGGGAGGAAGAGATAAATAAATAGAAGATTTCCCCAGATCAGCGTTAAGGGAACCATCATCTTTAGCTGGGTCTCGTTGCGGGCTATACAGAGTCTCTGGTCTAAGGCCATCATGGGAAATATGCTCAGAGGAGGTGGAGCGAGTGATGGAGGCGCCGAAGGTGGGGGTGTGCATTGGGCCAGGGAGAGTCTTGCCATATGGTAGGCTAAAGTTAGATCCGTGTCCCGGTGTGAGAGAGGTGGAAAAAGTGGGCGGAATGGGCGACAGACGACTTCTGGCACGGCAATTTGTGCTGCATCCAACGCAGAGGAAAAGGAATCAGCTCCTCAGGAACTGTCTTTCATTCTATGTAATAAAAAGTATAAATGTATTCGTTAACGCCTAAAAGACGTCATCTCCATTGAAGCTTGTTTCAAAGCTGTCCATTTTGAAGAGAATTGGCCTCACGGTTATATTAAATCACCATTATTCGAGGTATGTGTGTGATAAAACCGTAATCAGGACATTAGTTATATATGGTGTATGTGTCCATGCACCAAGGGAATGAACTCGATTGCAAAACGTGCAAGGCCTTTTTTCCAAAGCGCTCCTACTCACACGATATCTTTTAATCTGTGGGTTGAATGACAGCTTTAGTAGCTTCTCGGAAAACATGAAAGGACAAATGAAAGAATTCGAGAGGGAAGCGATGAAAGTGTGGTCATTTATATCTATAATATATAAATATATATTAAAGTGAGAAGCATCTCATGGCGATCAGCCTGTCCCTCTTTCATCGCGGCGCTTTTTCCCGTCTCGTCCACAACGTTAACGACCACGGCTGTCTGATCTCTGATAGCAGGTAGGGTCCATGCTTTCCGTCCCAAAAATAATAATTCCAACTGCTAGAATCCTGGTTGATATGGATGGTTGATACAGTGAAAACATGACTGTGTGTGATATCTCATAGGTTTAGGACAATCTCGCACCTAAAAAGGGAAACTATTTTCCCGAGACACAAAATAGAAGCCAATAAAAGGCAAGTCCAGATTTGAAATGAACTCTCATGTGCGTGCATGAATACATATAAGAATATCTATGTATAAACATAACTTGTGTACCATTTTCAAATGGTCTTCAATATGAATATCCCCAGGGTCAATGAATGCCAAGGATCACGACATTTCAGAGAGGAGACATTACAGACATTACGTTGAGCGCTAATTTGTAACAACTTGAAATTAAGACACATAATGCTGCTATAGATACCAACCCTTTTGCCCACAAATGTATAATTTGACCTTTGCTACCAGCAATTACGACTCGCTCACTGCTAGCAGAGGAATATGAAGACGGGAATATATCCTTGTCAGTAGCACAAGCTATATCTCGAAGCCTTGGCTCTTTCAGTGCACTAACTCACCAACGACTAGAGTGGCAGCTGAAGCACCCCATTTATTAAAGCCAAGATAAGCTTCATGTATGACAGCTGAGCCACACCTGTACTCCCTAATTTGTGGCTCTGTACTTTCACCTTTTTCCCTCCGTGGACAGAACTGAGCAGGAGTATATGTAATCCGTCTGTGTTAGCGGCTTAAGGTCTCTTTAATGCTTGTTTAAAGAGGATTTATCAAGTTGGTAATACCATGGAAAATATTTGCCTTTCGGAAAAGTAATCGCATCACAAGTCGATTACTTTTGGATGATGGATTAGAAATTTGTGTTTAATTTTATGGATATGAAAGTGCCGCTTCGTTTTGGTGTGCTTGTGTTACTGTGAGGGTGGATTATGATGTGGTTGGGGTATGTTTTTACACGTAGATATACAACAGCAACAGCAGAATATTATTTTATAAAAAAATATATTTTTAATTTTAATTCATTTTATTTTTATTCATTCCTTATGTCGACAATTGCTTTACAAAAGGGTATATGGGATATGAATACCGTTGATTCCGTAAAACATTCTTGACAAGAGCAATTGACCTTTTCCAAGACACAGGGATGGAAGACTCTAGCTATAACTTTAAACCATACTGGCTGAACGTAGCTCATTATCGGATCAGCCAGTTAGATGAGGCTCAGGGGAATGTGGAGGAATAGGGGATTTGAAAAGAGCAATTCAACTCCAATATAACATCTGAATAATGAAGGTAATACTAATTCATTAATAATAATAATTAAAAAAACAACTAAATATTACAAAATCCAATTCACACCAGATTGTACGGAATTTGTACGGTATTGATAACAATTAAGTTTAATTCTTTATTTTATTTTTTTTACTTCTGTACCATACAAGTCAGTGGTATAAGGAGTATTTCTGTAAAAAAAAGAATCACATACCAAATTATGGCCCGTCCGAATCTCTGTCTCTCACACACGCACACACGCACGCACGCACGCAAACACGCACACACGCACGCACACACACACACACACCCCTACACACACACACACACACACACACACACACACACACACACACACACACACACACACACACACACACACACACACACACACACACACACACACACACACACACACACACACACACACACACACACACACACACACACACACACACACACACATACACACTTTCAAACACACTTTCAAACACACACACACACACACATAACACAAACACAAAAACACACAGAGATACACAATCCCTGGGCCTAGGGAATCCTCCCCTTCGCTTCCCAATTCTCACCTTCTTTTACTTTCTGTCATGTGTGTTTCATATGTCACAACGTTCACATGTTACACTTTACCTCAATTTGATGTGTGAGAAGTAGTCAAAACACAACCCCCCCCAAAAACACCCCCCCCAGACAACAACAGCTGCACTGCCCTCAAGCCCCGCCCTTACACACACACACACACACACACACACACACACACACACACACACACACACACACACACACACACACACACACACACACACACACACACACACACACACACACACACACACACACACACACACACACACACACACACACACACACACACACACACACACACACACACACACACACACACACACACACACACACACACACACACACACACACACACACACACACACACACACACACACACACACACAACCATACATACAGCACACACACACACACACACACACACACACACACACACACACACACACACACACACACACACACACACACACACACACACACACACACACACACACACACACACACACACACACACACACGTACCCACGGCAGCAGACGCAGACACTTACTCCCCAAGTCAAAGCCAGAACCGCTCGTAAACATCTCCGTTGCCATGGAGAATTTCACCTTTCCCTGCAAACCGCCAGCCGTCGCTGGGAAACAAACGGAAATTAAACAACCACTCTGCAGCTTGGCCCTCAACTTTTATAGCGCCCGTTTCGGGGCTGAAACGTATGAAAGTAGCAGGTTAATACTCTACCCCCGCCCCCCGCTCTTCTCCTTCCCCTCCACCACCCTCCCCCAACACCAGGTGAGCTGTGCCCCCCCCCACCCACAACCCCACACACAACACACACACAACATCCTCCTTTTTGTATGCTTGGTATTCTTCTCTTATAAATCTCGGTCCATCCCGGAGCACCTCCGAGTTTCCTGCGGGTCGGGCCTGCAGAGAGGGGACAATGCTGCCCCCCGTGCCCCACAGGGGAGCCCCGTCTTCGGGGATTGTGATGCGATGGGTGGCCGCCGTGAAACAAAAGGGGCCCGATGGCTTTAGCAGCTTCTTTTTGGGACTCTTGTCCTGGCCCCTCCAGGACCGTCGACTTGTTGTTAGGATCCCAAGGAGTGTTTATGCACGGGCACACTCTTCCTGCCGTTCCCTCCCCATGGATAATCACTCAGAGAAAAGTTAAATACTTAACTCATTACATTTCAATCAATAATTGTTCAGGAGGAACACTACGTCAAATTGACAGTCCCACAAAGGTATAATTTAGAGTTTTTTGTGTGTGTGTGTGTGTTGAGGTGTGCGTGTGTGTGTGTTTGAGTGTTGGGCTGTTGGTTTGTGTCATTGTGTATGTGTGTCTGTGTGTGTGAGTGTTTGTATGTTGGACTATCCATGTTTGTGGGTTTGTGTCATTGTGTGTGTGAGTGTGTGTGTGTGTGTATGTGTGGGTGTCTGTGTCTGTGTTTGTGTGTGTGTGTGTGTGTGTGTGTGTGTGTGTGTGTGTATGTGTGTGTGTGTGTGTGTGTGTGTGTGTGTGTGTGTGTGTGTGTGTGTGTGTGTGTGTGTGTGTGTGTTGTGTGTGTGTGTGTGTGTGTGTGTGTGTGTGTTGTGTGTGTGTGTGTGTGTGTGTGTGTGTGTGTGTGTGTGTGTGTGTGTGTGTGTGTGTGTGTGTGTGTGTGTGTGTGCGTGTGTGTGTGTGTGTATATATGACCTACCCGCACCATTGCGCATTTCAATGCCCCCCATGCATATTCGCATCCCTGCCACTTGCCCTGAAGGGGGGATTGCTGTGCCATCCTATGTAGTATATTATGCAGGAACAATGACCCAGGTCACTTTACGGAGGAAGCTATAATGGTGAGGGGACGTCCTCTTCATGGCCTATATGCATTGAGCCCTGTTGTCCTTGTCCATCGGGGACAATAGGCCACCAGCGGCTCCAACACTTACCTCTCGCCATCGGAAATGTCCCTGAGAAGCAAATACCCTTCATTCGTCTCTGACGTCCTTACCTGCAATCGTACTGTCCAGTAGTTTAGAGACGCCGTGGGGAGTTGGATTACAGAACGGTGGTTTTATACACCAAACCAGGTGTTGGAAGCAGACTGTTATGCGCCCGCTGTATCGTATTATGGGGCCGGTTAAGCTGCGCGGATATTTGGGGGTGGGGGGACAGAGAGTGTCAGTGGGTTGCTGGTCTGTTATCTTCGTTGAGGTCGAACATGATTGAACTCTTCGCTCGGTGCACTTCACCTCGTATAATCGGTTGCTCATCATCCCCACTAACGTCACATAACACTACTTTTATTAAGATTATGCTTTTAACATATTAACATATTAAGCGTATCACAATCAGTGCATTCAACCGGGTGCTCCATTCAAACTATTGCACGGATCATGTGAATTCTTTCGTTCGTTTAATAAGAAAACTGCTTCAAGTGCTTTTTACATGATTGATTATGTGTATCGCCTCGTATGGCAGAACACAGCAGTCTGTAGGAGGCCAATTTGACTCATTCAACCTCTTTCTCTTGTTGTTCAGGTTAATACATCCAAACAAATGGTGAGAATGTCCTCTCTGCTTGCTTTAGCCCCTCTCCAAGGCATCCACCTCCTAATGGTCTGCCCGTGTGTCCGTATGTGTGTGTGCCTGTGTGTGTGTGTGTGTATTTGCGTGTGCCTGCGTGTGTGCGTGTACTCCACGGCACGAGTGCCCATTTGCGCGTGCGTGCGGACATGTCACTTGTTTGTATTGCAGGCGGCTCAGCTGACAGCAACCCCCCCCCCCCCCCTCTCTACCCCGCTCAGGCCTGGCAGATGCAGAGGTGTCACGGCAACGTTGATTAATTGTTTACGGTCACCTGTCTGCGTGGCGCGCCTGTCTGCCATGATGTCGCCCGTGTGCCGGGGGGAATTCAAGAGGGTTTGGCGTGATGGCGGTAAAAGGTAGGAGGGAGGAATGGCAGTGTGGGGGAGGGGGTGGGGAGGGGTGGGGAGGAAAGGTCTCACACGTGTGCCTGTGTGTGTGTGTGTGTGGTGTGTATGTCACTAGCTTGTCCAAGTGACGGCATGTTATCAACCCTGTTTGCTGGTCTGTGTCCGTCGGAACAGCGGCCGCGCCATGTCGAACATGGCTCACCGCTAGCCAAGGGCCCGGCGGGCCCCATGTTTCCGTGTTGCACGCAACCGCCCAACTTTAGAATGTAACCCGGATATAAGCAGGGGGGGAGAGAGAGAGAGAGAGAGGGGGAAAGAGAGAGA
>OLKM01001514.1:114535-117035 GCA_900291075.1 Melanogrammus aeglefinus
CACACACACACACACACACACACACACACACACACACACACACACACATACACAAGAGTGCACATCTACACAAACACACACACTATGTGTGTGTGTGTGTGTGTGTGTGTGTGTGTGTGTGTGTGTGTGTGTGTGTGTGTGTGTGTGTGTGTGTGTGTGTGTGTGTGTGTGTGTGTGTGTGTGTGTGTGTGTGTGTGCATGTGCTTGCTGCAGTACATTACCTCGAAGCATGTTGGGTGAAACCCAGACTGAAATGTAGAGTTGTGAATCCTCACAAGCAGAGTGAAGGTAGAGCCCTTTTGATCTCAATCTCTCCCCCCACCTAAAAATAAAAATAGCAGGAAAGGAATATGGGTCATAGAAGCACGCATTCACCCTAAACATTTTCTCTGATAGGTTTTTCAACATTTACAACCTGTACTGTATACTTTGGGTGTGTATGTATTTCCCCTTTTGACTGCAATACGCCAACCGCAGTCACGTTTGGCATTGATGTCTTATCGTAGCCCTGAGTATAAGTAGTAGTGGAAATGGCCTCTTTGAAGTCGCTCCCCCACCTCACTCCACCCTGACACTGGGAGAATGCCAATGTGTGCGCTCCGCATATCAAGATGGAGGCTTTGCTGGTGCGTATTTTCTTTTAGCGTACACGTTTAGGGGGGAGAGAGAGAGAGAGAGAGAGAGAGAGAGAGAGAGAGAGAGAGAGGAGATGGACACGACGAGAGAGAGAATGGAAGTAGGAATGAAAGCAGAGAGGAGAGGTTAGTAGAGAGAGAAGAAGAGAGAGGAGAGAGATAACAGAGGCTAGGCTACAATGAGGGGGAGAGAGAGAGAGAGAGAGAGAGAGAGAGAGAGAGAGAGGAGGGGGAGGGGGAGAGAGGAGAGAGAGAGAGAGAGAGATGAGAGAGGGAGAGAGAGAGAAAGAGGGAGAGAGAGAGAGAGAGAGAGAGAGAGAAGAGAAGAGAGATAGAAGAGAGATGAGTAAGAAGAGAGAGAGTAGAGAGAGAGAGGAGAGGGAGTAGAAGAAGAGAGAGTGAGTTGGGGGGGGAGAGAGGTAAATGTGTTACGGCATGTAGACGGAGGCGGCATGTACAAGTTGATTTTCAGAAGAGAGAAGTAGGAGTGGATATATTGTATGATCGATCGGGGGGAAGTCTGTTTGATGTTAATGTTATTCCTGGGAACCCTGTGTGGTAGCGCACGCAGGCCCTTAGAGGCGGGAAGACCGGTAAGCGATGGTGTCAGATTATCCTTTCTTCTGTCTTGAAGCCCTCAAGCCTCCCCATAGAGGAACAGACCTGAGAGACGGAGGAAAGCCTTTAAACGCCTCTTTTCTTTATTTTTTGCTAAAAGTCTATCCAGTTAATAGCTTAAAAAATGAACGAGGTAAAAAGATTTATCTATTGCTGGAGAACAAGTGGTTTAAGGATGGCCTGATTATAGATAGGGGGGCTGCATCATAGAAAACTAATTTGGCATGGTGTAAAGACTGGTTATCTTGGTATATTTAAAATGCTTCGTCTTGGAGTGGGAGTTTGAGGGGAAGGGGTGATGGTAGGAATTACAGCTTTTAATTAATTTCTTTGTTGCAATCATTTTTAGAGCTTCAGATACATCTGTGAAAGAAATTGTGTGTGTGTGTGTGTGTGTGTGTGTGCGTGTGTCTGTGTGTGTGCGTGCTGGGTGGGTGACAGGATCGCCTGAGCTGTTTGAGCGTGTCAAGTGTGCTTTATATCTGTTGTACAGGTCCTCTCGGGTCCCTCTATAGAGGATGGGGCCCTGGCTGCCAGCTAAATGAGATCTCTGGATCTCATCATGGGGCGGCCGCTGTTGTATTGTCCAGTAAAAGAAAATAACTGCATGCAATCATTTCAATTATTTGATGTACTTCATATTAATTGCCGACTTAATGAATTGGCTCCACTTGACTTTAGCAGGTCAATCACAGGAAATAGTCAAATTAAATTAGTATTAGGATTATTATTAAGATTAGTATTCATAGACATAGATCAACAAAGCAACCCATGAAAAATGTGAGGCTGGTGTACTGTATAGGTTCAATACGTTTTTTGCAGGCATGAGAGTGTTTGTGTGTTTGTGTGTGTGTGTGTGTGTGTGTGTGTGTGTGTGTGTGTGTGTGTGTGTGTGTGTGTGTGTGTGTGTGTGCTGTGTGTAGTGTGCTGTGTGTTGTAGCGTACTCGTGTGTGTTGGTGTGTGTGTGTGTTTGTGTGGTAGGTGTGGTGTGGGTGTGGGGTGTGTGGTGGGTGTAGTTGTTGTGTAGTGGTGTGTGTGTGAATAGTGTGTGTGTGTGGTGTGCTAATGTATTTCGGTGTGTGTCGTGTGTTTGTGTGTGTGTTGTTTGGTGTGGCTGTGTGCTGTGTGTGTGTGTGGTGGTGGTGTCAGGTTGTGTGTGTTGTGGTGTGTGTGTGAGATGTTGCTGGTGATTGTGTGTGTGTGTGCTGTTGTGTGTGTGTGTGTGTGTGCTAATGTAATGTGTGTG
>OLKM01001515.1:0-27500 GCA_900291075.1 Melanogrammus aeglefinus
AGGTGAAGGAGAGGGGCAGAGTGAGGCGGGAGGTGATGAGGGCGGGCCCGAGTGAAGGAGGAGGTGATGGAAGGGGCGGGGCCGAAAGTGAGAGAGTCGATGGAGGGGCGGCCGAGTGAGGAAGAGTGATGACGGAGGCAGTGGAAGAGAGCGATGAGGAGGGGCCGAGTGAGGAGGATGGTGATGAGGAGGGGCCGAGTGAGGAGGAGGTGATGGAGGAAGGGCCGGGTGGAGGAGGAAGGTGATGAAGGTCAGGTAATGGACGAGGTAATGCGGGTCCTGTTCTCTGAACCGGGGTACGCTTAATCCGGGGGTTCTGTCCACAGAGGCCGTTGAATCATCGCGGGACATCGGCTCGGCCAATCCAGTTCCTGCACTGCAGGACGTGGCCCACCGAGACGTGAAGGTAGATGAATCTCTCTCTCTCTCTAGGAGAACCTGCTGTAAGTAAACAGTAGTGATAACATGGTCCCCTCCTCCTCGTTCCAGGTGAACCTTGTAGGTCTCTCCACCTCTCTCTCTAGCGGAGAACCTGCTGAGGTAAAGTGGTGATAACATGTAGTGATAATACGATGTAGTGAATGAACATCGTGCTCCTCTCTTCTCTAGCCGGAGAACCGCTGTACTCCACTAAGGAGTACAACGCCGTCTGAAGCTCACCGACTTCGGCTTCGACAAGGAGACCACCATCCACAACTCTTGCAGACCCCCTGCTACATAGGCCCTACAGCGTGGTAGGTCCCAATTCAGAGGGTCTTCTCCTAATGGGGAAACGTGTGCGTCTTCTGTCCTCAATGTTGACGTCGTGTCTTCTGCCTCATGGTGACGATGTGCTGTCTGTCGTCCTCCTGTCCTCAATTGCGACGGTTGTGTCTGTCTGTCCCATGCTAACGTGTCGCTGTCCCATCGGTGATTGTTGTGTTTTCTGTCTGCCTCATGTTGACCGTTGTGTCTGTCTGCCTCATTTGACGGGTGTGTCTGGTCTCCTCCTGTTGACGCTGTCCACTCATGGTTGACGTTGTGTCCTGGCGGTCCTCAATGGTCACGTCGTGTTGTCTGCCATCATGTGATCTTGTGTCTGTCTGTGTGTCCTCCTGTCCCATGGTGACGTTGTGTCTGTCTGCCCATGTGATGGTGTGTCTGGCTGTCCGTCAGACGCCCCGAAGGTGGCTCGCCGCGGAGAAGTGATGGACAAGTGTCATGTGAACATGTGGTCTCTGGGTGTCCACAATACATCCTGTGAGTATCGCTGTGGGTGTTGTGAGTTGTGTTCGTAGTTGGTGTGTTGCTGGTGTGGTGTATTGAGTGTATGTGTGTTGTGGTGACATGGTGGTCTCTGGCGCGTGTGTTCGACGTACAATCTCTTGAGTATCCGTGCGTGCGTGGGCGTGCGTGCGTGTAGGTGGCCGTGTCCACCAACCCGTCCTGTATTGGTTCTCCCTTGGCAGGCGTGTGGTTCCGCCCCTTTCTACTCCAACACGTGGCGGCGCCATGCTCCCGCGATGAAAGCAGAGGACCGCATGGTGCCAGTACGAGTTCCCCACCCCGAGTGGGAGGACTTTCTGAACAAGGTGAGGGGCGTCTGTCCTCGGGCTTTCTGGTATCCCCAGGTCTTCTGTGAAGCCAGCATGTAACTCGGGTCCTCTGCTTCTCGTCTTGTGTCGGCCCCGCTCCTGGTTGTCCTGGCCTGGTTCGCTCGTTTCTGGCCTGGTTCGATGCTGGTCCTGTCTGGTTGATTGTTTCAGCAAAGACAGTCTTCATGTCCAGTACTAGACGGATCCCAAATGAGAGGATTGACCATGCGAACCCCAGTTTATTAACCCACCGCTGGATACACTGTGAGTGTACCTTTATGAAACATGCTGCTGCCAGTGAACCTGTTAGTGTCCATACGCGTGTACGTTTGTGTTTCCTTTGCTCCGTAACGGCAGCAAGGCATGGAGTCCTCCCCACGCCGCTAACATGCACCGTCAGGGTGCTTGACGGAGAGAGATGACTGTGGGACGACTGAGGTGGAGCTGAACACCGCGATAACAACATAGACCAGAGAGCCACCAGGGGCAGCAAGCACCAATACGCGCTGTGCCTGGTCTTTAAAGAAGCCACCAGGGGCGCAGAGAGCCCGCTTCTAGACATAAACAACAACAACACAATAACCTGTGTCGTCATTGACGAGGCAGGAGAGTGACCAGTGCGCTCTCGCCACCAAAATCGCGCGTGGACCTACGACCAGGGTGAAGTATCAAAGACCTGGACAACCTCCAAAACAACGGCCGCTGTTCATGCCAAGAGACGCAGAGAGGCCAGGCGCCCGAGGAGCAGCGGGAGAGGGAGAGGACGAGCAGGGCAGCGTGGGCTGGAGGGGCGTCTGCGGGAGTGGGAGCGTCTGGTGATAGAGTCGGTCTGCAGAGTAGGGGAGCGTCTGGGCAGAGTAGGAGCGTCTAGGTAGTAGGAGCGGTCCTGGCGAATAGGGCGTCTGGTGAGTGGATTGGCATTTGTGAGGCAGGAGGGGTCTGGGTGGAGTAGGGCAGTCTGGCGGAGAGGGGCGTCTGGGTGAGAAGGAGTGGCTGGAGGAAGTACGGCAGTCAATCTGGTGAATAAGAGTCGAGTAGGAGAGGTCTGAGTGGAGTAAGAAGCAAAGGGGAGCGTCCACTCTGGGATGGAGTAGAGGGCTGGTGGAGTAAAGGACGGTCTGGGTGGAGTAGGGGGCGGTCGGGTGAGTAGGAAGCGGTCTGGGTGTGAGTAGAGCAGAACTGGTGGATTAGCGAATGGGTCTGGTGGAGTTAAGGAGGTCTGGGTGAGTGGAGCAGACTGGTGGATGTAGGAATCGGTCTGGTGGAGTAGGAACAGTCTGGGGGGAGGTTGGAACGGTCTCCTGGCGACCGGCTCAGAGGTAAACTGAAACAGTCATAGCTGTTTATGGTTTTGTTCTAACATCCAACTCCTAACTCGCCTTGGTCCTCTGAGTGTGGTTTAAACGTGTTAATGTTCAATAAAATTTGATGATGATTCTTGAATGATTGCTGTGAAATAAGTATGGATGAATGGGGCACAAACACAAATATGACAAGCACTTAATAGTAAGCACACCAGACCTGAATGCGTTAAAATCATGAAGGTCACGGTGCTGCATGTGTATATTACAACATTTACATGGAACGGTACATGAGTGTTGTGTGCATACATACAAGTATTTCCTCACATATATACATTGTCTCCTACATATGAAAGAATGGTGAAGGAAGGCATAGGAGTGTTGTAGATCCTACCTCAAACAATAGACCACAGCTTCTGCTGGGCTACGGAAACCTCCACGTGGACGAAAAAACACCGCACAACCACTGAGGAAGACGTAAACTAAAATAATGTGTTAATCAAGCTTATTAAATATATATTTCTCGTATTTGTAATATAAATATGTATTGTTGTTATTTTAAATTCTAATATAATTAAGCATGAGCATGGTGATCGACCCCATAAGGAAAGAGTGATTATCGATAAAATATGTGATTTGTGTTAATTTTAAATAGATAGAATTCACCCCCATCGCCTGCCCTACAGGATAAATAATAAAACAGCCACAAAGTAAATTTAATGGGCAAGAGAAGCGTACCATACTAACAAATTAATTAGGTGTTGTAAAACGCTAGTGTTATACAATAAAATTGCAGTGCGTAGTGTGTGTGACTGTGCGTTGGCGTGTGTATGAGCGTGTGTGCGCGCGTGTGTGTGCGTGCGCGGCACGCAGAAGGGGCGTGTCGCCTCGGGATAAGTTCTCCAGAAGGAGTCTGGACGGGTTGTGGTGGCTGCCGGCGCTGCAGACTGACGCGGTTCCGACCGGCTTCGAGGAAAAACAACGGCCGGTAGCTAGTGAGGGGGTCCGCCCACGCGACACCCGGACAGGTAGGGGGTACACTTCCAACCAGTTTTGAATCGTCGATACATACATTGATCTATCAACGAATCTAGTTGTCGATCTATTAACGAATAGGTGGAAAACTAGTATTGCGAGTTTCAGCAACCACTGTCAAGACTCCTGGGCTCTGAGCAGCCTCTTCTTGGCTCAGCATCCTCAGTGGCCAGCCTCTCCTGGCCATCGAACTTTAGTGGAGCATTTACACTAAAGTTACTCAGTAACATGTTGTTCTGTGACGAGGTGGAGCTCAACCCTCTTAGAGGTGAGCTACACCCTTCCTCTGTACAGTATAACTCTGTTTAGGTCTACAGGTGGAGTGAGGGGTTGAGTGACAGGTTGAGTGACGGGTTGAGGAGTGACTGGTTGAGTGGTTTAGTGACAGGTTGAGGAGTGACTGGTTGAGTGAGGCGTTGAATATGTTGGGGTGTGAATATGTGTTGAGTGATGGGTTGAGGATTGAAGGGTTGAGTGAGGAATGACGGGTTGAGTGAGTGACTGGTTGAGTGAGGGGTTGAGTAAGGAGTTGCGTGGGTGAGGGTTACTGTCCCTCTGGCTGTGGAGACGTGTTCCTCATACCTGCTGTCATCTTCTCTAAAGAGTGTGTGGGGGGGAATCAATTCAGCATCTTCAGGGAACTCCACTTCCTGTGGGATCACGAGGGACCGGGCCGTGGTTTGGTGGGCCTGTAGTGGTACAGTTTGTCTCGGTGCATCATGGGTACATGTGGTGTCCTCAGGGATGGTTATATTGATTTGAGATATTTTTGTCATCCGGGGAAAGATCTCTTCTCTGAACTGCCACCGCTGAATGTGCGGCTCATGCGATATAGAGGTCTCTTCTTAAAAAAGAGCATTAAAACAAGCTAGGAGAGCTATAACATTTTTGATATTGTTATAATAAATGATTAATAAATAAATGATCTATTGCCATTGCGCTGGATCCAGATTAATGTGCTGTGAGAGTTATCCGAACTAAGGGGCTGTAAAGGAACATTGACCTGATTAGGGTCAAACGTTTCAGGACCAGGAGGGATGACACGCAGAACCGGGTTCCTTGTTGACTGGAGACCACAGCGGTCTAACTGGTCTGGCTGCAGGAGCCGTCTCTCTCTGTCTGAATCTCGCAATGGTTTGTGTTCTGATGTCCCGTTGTTCTGAACCTCTTCACAGCGGCTCGCCGCGTCGTTGGGTCGCGTTGTTCTCCAACGTTTGCACTTCCCAGCCGCCGTCACAGAACTCAAACACAGTGCGTGTAATGCGTAATGCGTAAATGCTCGACGCTCGTCGTCGCGTTATCTGGGTGAGAGTCACGCCGCTCAGCTTTTAATGGCGGCTGCAGCCCGTGCCCGCGCGCATGGACGCGCGCTTTGTTGGAACAGTCCACGAGCTCTCTGGTCCCATGGGTTTATATTACGTGCGGGACTGTGATAGATCAGACCTGAACTGTTGGTTGGTTGTTGGTCCTCTTATTTAACGTCCGCTACCATTCAGTAAGTCAATTGAGAAGATTGGCTATTTCATTCTCTTCATACCACATTAACATTGTGATATTCGTTTAGGGAAAGTCTCTTCAGTGCTAGATCATTCTCACATCGTTATTGGAGAGATACATCCTGCTTTGCCATCGTATTGAAATCGTTAGAAGTCGTTCATGGTAGATCATGTGCAGATATCGGGAGTAAGATACCGTTTGTCATTTATTTAATCAAAAGTCATTAGATTGAGTAGGAGTTCTGGCCATTAACTGCTGCGATGCAGCAATGAAATTTGCCCTCAATGGACAGTTTCCGCTGCTGGTTGCGAGGTGAGACCAACCATACAAACTTAATATCTTCCGTGGTTGTGTGTAAACCAATGGTAGACGTCGTATTTCTTTAGGCTATGATCGCATTGTAATGATGCCGTCTAAGGGAAGACAGTGGCCCCTGCTGTTCGATCATCAGTACTGCATCCTAGCTCATTGGCGGCGAAACCTAAAGCACTTGTATTTAAAACACATTTAGTAGGTAATGTATGCGTGTGCCTTCCCTATGCCGTGTTGTATTTTGTTTGTAAAGCTTGTGAGCATCACTGCATAATAACATAAGTAGTATTGGTATTTCTTGCTAGGCCTACCTTCATGTCCATGTGATAGCCTAACTGCAGAACAAACACTCACACTAAAAGTATTTCATTATTTGATTTATTTAGTAGACTAGTAACTCGACTAATAGAATAATCGGTTGATCATATTCTTCATTGTGTTGCATTGAATGAAAGAAACGAATTTCACGAAAAACAACTATGTTGCTCTTATATTCGAATCAAATAGTGGTTATGTTCATTAATTCATTAGTTCATTAATAACACATGAAGAGAATAAAGTTCAGTGTTCATCATGACCACCTGACACGCGCCCCGGTTGTTTACGGTTTTCTCGGTCCACACAGCAGTGGGTGAAGCCATCACCCCGTCCTCTCCTCCCATTGGCCGTCCTCATGTTGCCTCGTTGTGATTGGTCCAGAGGCAGTGCATTCCCTGGCCATGTGTGTCGCATGAACCCCCGAGGCCGTGTTATTTTGGTCAACCTACAATGGTCTCAATATCGTAAACTCAGTGGTTTGCACAGATATACACTTAATTTAAACCGTATTTAAACCAGCTAGTATGTTGTATTTATTTACATATCAGATATACACATGATAGCATAAATATTAGTTAATGTAACTCCAATTTACTGCAATGTATTGTTTTACTGCTAGACAAGCAGCTGTAGGTATATTGCAGTCGTTACGGTATAAGAGCTGCTGCTCCTGAGCTGAAGTCTATTACAGTTGTTACGGTGGCGCCGCTCCTCAGCTGAAGGGAGCTATAAAAGCCACCAGTCCCTTCGTGCGTTATTATTTCATGAAGGAGTTAAATGGACCATGGATCGGCAAAACGTCCACCTAGAGACCTGTTCTCTCACACAGAACCCGCTGAGGAAGATCTGGACTCCGTGTAAGAACGGATTGCCTGAAGCGCCTATATTTCAGAGAAGGGGTAAGACTCACCGGCAGAAGACGCAGAGAACATTCAGTATCTGGGGTCGTGTTTGCTGACTAACGGGAGGTAATGTTATCGAAGAGGTGGATGGACGTGACGCATGGATATTGGGTTATCTGGTCGTGTCTGCTGTTCTTGGCTCTATTTTGCGGTCCACAAAGTTTCATCATTTAATACGATGGTCTTGAGAAAATTAGCAATACAAGGAACATATAGTCCTGCCCCTACAAACACTGGTCTAAGATCTGGTCTTTGGCAGTATTTTTTTTAAACATACAATTTTTTCGTTTTAATCTACTAATGTTGCAAACAATGACACGGTAAAACGTAAAAAAAATAAGTTTTTCTAAATAACTCAACCAAGAAAACTAAAATAAGCAAATAAAATAACTTGTAACCAACCACAAACATCATCCTACACCAGCTACACAGTACAGCTACACAGTTGGCGAATCGACCCATCAGAATGAATGTTATCCCACCAAGAAAAAAAATAAACAAGTGTAAAAACCCGTCTCAATCAGAGAGGAAGCTGTAGCTGCAGTTGGACTTTTAGCACGTGGTTCCTCTCGAAGGACAACGAAGCTAGCTGGAAGAAGAGGATGATGAGAACAAGGGTGAGGTGAAGAGAGAAGGACGAGGAAGTGGGTTTTGATATAAATAGACCTGGTGTTGGTACAAGTGAGGTGTCTGAGGTCTCAGGATTATTTATTAGAATGTCTCCCAGAAGATCTACTTATTTATGTAGGTATGTGTTTTTGTGTGTATACACACATATGTGAATAACTCTTTTTTGAGACTTTCCAATATGCAGACATCACGTGTGCCAGGTCTTTCTAGAATCTTTTTTTTTAATCTGTACTATTTTGCTTATGAATGGTTGACTTATTACTGTTGCACTGTGTTCAGTTTTATTTTATTGGTCTGTCTCATCTAGAATGGTTTTGATTGGTCTGTTGTCATCTATAATGCTTTTGATTGGTCTGTCTCATCTAGAATGCTTTTGATTGGTTTATCTCCTTTGGATTGGTTGTGTCCCTCCTCCCACAGTTTGCATGACCAACTGACCCGACACCTCGTCGGACCGTGGGACTCCCGGCGCGAGGGAAGACCTACATCGAACTGACCCGACCCTCATCGTGACCGTGGGACTCCCGGCGCGAGGGAAGACCTACATCTCAAAGAAGTTAACCCGCTACCTCAATTGGATCGGTGTTCCCACCAAAGGTACCTGCGGGTGGCCCACGGCAACCACCCCCACGGCAGCCACGCCCACTGTGGCCACACCCACTGTGGCCACACCCACTGTGGCCACACCCACTGTGGCCACACCCACTGTGGCCACACCCACTATGGCCCACCCACTGTGGCCACACCCACTGTGGCCACACCCACTGTGGCCACACCCACTGCCACCACGGCCACAACCAAAGTAAATATTTGAGTGTTTTTCCTTATTCTGAAAATAAACATGTGTGAATCTCCTTGTTGCCCAGAGTTCAACGTGGGCCAATACAGGAGAGACTTCCTGAAGATCTACAAATCCTTTGAGTTCTTCCGCGCAGACAACGAGGAAGGACTGAAGATCCGGCGGTAATTTAATAATCATTAGTGTATCAAACCGTTACAGTACGTAGGGGCTCATCTTAATGTTATAATATTTTGTTTTTTTATCACAAACAGTTATCGTCTGTTAGTTGTCTTATAGCTCTGGGAATAATACATTTTTATTTATTCGTATCCAATGACATTTGTTGGTTCCTTAATATAGCTCTTGCTTATTGTGTCCATCGTTAAGTAAAGACATTATGTTAATAATGATTCATAAATCTCTCACTTCCAGTCAGTGTGCGCTGTCAGCACTGAGCGATGTCTATCAGTACCTCACTGGAGGGGGGGGGCAGGTGGCCGTGAGTAGAATTACACACTACACGACACTATACCACACTACAATCACTTTATTCTAACATACTACACCCTACTATACTATACTATACTACACTACACCATATTGCACTACACTTCTATACTACACTACATGAGTACATACTACACAGAAACCTCCCTAAATGGCACAATCTGATTGGTTCGCTATCTCGGGATAATCTTCATTATCCACCCTACGAAACTCGGGGATATAATGATTGTCGCAAAATGGCGGTGTTGATCGCTTCAACTTTAGTAAGTGAACGTTGATTGCCTTATAGTATCGCCAAACCTCCAATCCATTTGTAAATCTTGTTTAGTTGACTTTGGCGTTAATAAATTATACTTTCTACGTTTTTTTTTAGCTCTAAAAGAGCAGTAAGTTCAAACTGCTGTGTCGAGCACGAGTTCGCCCCAAGATGCATTGCTCGAATTTGTAAATAGCCTGGCTATCTATAATAGGCAGTGCGCGTGACCATTGTCACGCTTTGAACATTAAAAAATAAACCTATGAAATCTAGTTTGGGCTTGTTTTGATGATGTTCCCGTGTAGTATGTGCTAAAACAATTATTCTCCTCAGGCTCTGTGGATAGTGGTAAATAGACTATTTACCCTATTTACCCACCCGTTCTGCGGGCGATTTGAGTTCGCCCCGCACAAGGTGCTGGAGAAGAGCGATACATTTCTCTCTGCTTCTGATACGTTTTTGCGGGAGCCAATCACCAAGCTGGCTTTTCCCCTTGGCGCGCTATTGGCTGGTTTAACACAATGACGACAGGGAAGCGACGGCCAAGCAGCCAATCGCGTACAGAGTTAGTTGAACTTGAGGCCCGTTGATCGCGCCTCTTGTGCTGAAGAAAATGACAGCAGCTTCCTCAGACCAACGTGCAATCTACGATTCATCTTGGTCTGGCATTAGCCAGGCTACTACTATACTACATTGCACTAAACTTTACTACACTACAGCATACACCAACTACAGCATATACTACACCATACACTGTACTCTGCTAAATGATAATAAAGTTCAATATACTATAGCACACTATACTACACCACACTACACTACTATTACTCTCATAAGTAAGTTGGTGAGAGTAGTGATTCATTTTTTCATCTTAGGAACTATGGCCTGTGATATAGGCTTGCTTCTATAAGTAGGACCACTCCCCTCCAGTGTCTCACTCCCCTCCAGTGTCTCACTCCCCTCCAGTGTCTCACTCCCCTCCAGTGTCTCACTCCCCTCCAGTGTATGACCACTCCCCTGCAGTGTCTCACTCCCCACCTCGTCTCCTCAGGTGTTCGACGCCACGAACACGACGCGCGAGCGGAGGGCCACCATCGTCCGCTTCGCTGAGCAGAACGGCTTCAAAGTAAGTTCACTAACGAGCGGTCAGACGTTCACTGACGAGCGCCAGGCGGTCAGACGTTCACTAACGATGACGAGCGTTTCCTCCCTGCAGGTGTTCTTCGTGGAGTCGGTGTGTGAGGACCCAGAGGTCATCGCAGCAAACATCGTGGTACAACGCTGCCATCATCTCTTCATATCAAGTTCAATTCATTAGTTGGATGAATGAATTATGACAGTCTCTAATATATTTGACTCTTAACTAATGTAACTCAAGGTTCAGAACGAGGCCTGTCCTCCAAACTAACGCTAACTCAGCTACTACTCAAACAAATTTTACGTTAACTAATCTACTACTCAAACTAATTTGATGTTAACTAACCTACTACTCAAACTAATCTAACGCTAACTACTCTACTACTCAAACTAATTAGACGTTAACTAACCTACTACTCAAACTGAACTAACGCTAACTAATCTACTACTCTAACTAAACTAACACTAATATACCACTCTAACACTAACTAATAGACTACTCTAACTAAACTAACGCTAGCTAACCTGCTACTCAAACTAAACAAACACTACCTAATCTACAAATCTACTCCTCAGACTAAACTAACGTGAACAAATCTACTAATCTACTACTCAAACTAATTTAACGTTGACTACTCTTACTAAACTAATGCTAACTATTCTCCACCCTGCCTCTACAGCAGGTGAAGTTGGGGAGCCCCGACTATATCAACTGCAACACAGAAGAAGCCGTGGAGGACTTCATGAAGAGGATAGAGTGTTACAAGACTTCCTACCAGCCCCTTGACGAGGTTCTGGACAGGTGAGGTCCGCCAGGCCACAGACTCCTGGACCAGCCGTCTCCATACGGCCAATGACATGACGTGTTCCCCCTTCTGCCCTCAGGGACCTGTCCTACATCAAGGTCATGGATGTGGGTCTGCGTTTCCTGGTGAACCGGGGTCCTGGACACATCCAGAGTTCGGATCGTCTACTACCTGATGAACATCCACATCACGCCGCGATCCATCTACCTCTGTCGCCATGGCGAGAGCGACCTCAACATCCAGGGACGCATTGGTGGCGACTCGGGCCTGTCCGCCCGCGGCAGAGACGTAGGTTCAGTCAGGATAAAAAAAAAAAAAAACTGGGTTCAATAATGACCAACCCCACTCACCCACTCCACGTCCTGAAGGTGATCAAGAGCAGCACCTTCTGTCAGCGACTGATTGCACCAATGTGCAAAACCGAGAGATACAGGAAGTCTTGTATACCAGCTGCTATAAGGTTTTACAATGCAGAAAAATTACTTTGCACTTTTTTTTAGTATTTATTTATTGGATTTTTAACTTATTAACTATGGAAGCTATCTGAGGAAATGTGTGGAGTTATGTCTAGAGGCTGCATAGGCACCATTTCCTGTTAAGGAATTATTAAAAGGTTCTATCTATAAGGATTCAAATGTTTGATCAGGACTGGATCACCTCCGCATGAACCAATGCAGTATGCTGTAACACAACGTCCTGTCTCTCAATGTCCCAGTTTGGCCAGTGCTTGAGGAAGTTCATTGAGGAGCAGCAGATCAAGGAGCTGAAGGTGTGGACCAGTCAGATGAAGAGGACCATCCAGACCGCAGAGGTCCTGGGAGTTCCTTACGAACAGTGGAAGGCTCTCAACGAGATAGACGCTGTGAGTCTGCATCTCCTCAGTTGGCGTCCCCACTGGTCTATTCTGTACACACCACCCTGCTCCTTATGGTCTCACGTTCTTCTCCTCTTCCCCCCCTCCAGGGCGTCTGTGAGGAGATGATGTACGAGGAGATCCAGGACAGCTTTCCACTGGAGTTTGCAATGAGGGATCAGGACAAATACCGCTACCGCTACCCCAAGGGGGAGGTGAGTGGACCAGGCCAGCCACTTTAGATCGGTGGCATGTTCAGAGTCTATCCGTTTGGATTCCCAGAGCAGTTTACAAAGAAGAACACACTCCACGAATGACGTCAAAATGTCAAGTACGTCTCGCTGCGGCCTGCGGGAAGGCGGGGCGTGACATCACGCCCCGCCCACATCACGGGCGAGTGCATTCTGGGACACATCACGGGCGAGTGCATTCTGGGATTGTTTGCGCCCGAATATATTAATAATATTTTAATATATAATATATATATATAGATCGTTAAATCGCTTGACGGTAAATTACGTAAATATATTAATTTTATTATATATATATATATATATATATATATATATATATAAAACGGGTGGCATATAAATCAAGCGATCTGATTGGTTCCCAACTGTTGTATTATTGAGCGTATACAACACAGCTATACAGAGCTGCTATAGAGGGTATTCGCACGCCCCGACACTGATTGAGAGTGAGTTGTCTGAACTGAGTGAAGTGAGCTGTCGTTCTGAGTTATCAATATTATGGCTTCGTTCGCACGTTATCAAATGGAAACCATCCATCGTAACGTTACAACTTACTCCCTGTGATAAAATAATGTATAGACTGTGTGCTAGACCGATCTAACGGGGTCATCCCTATGTTCTCTCCGCTTTGTATGTGATCGGTGTTTGTTCGTTGGTTGCGAATCAGGTGGAATCCAAGGAGAATGAATATTAGGGTTACGGTTATGTGTAGGGTTAGGATGAGGGTTATGGTTAGGGGTGAGGGTTGTTACGGGTTAGGTATGGTTATGGTTAGGGTTAGGAGTCAGCGTGTGAGTTTGCCTGACAGGCTGTCTGTCCAATCCTAGCCGCATGAGGCGGAAACTTTTTCCGGATTCCACCTTACGAAAAAACGCGACCTGGAACATAGTTTACGCTGCTCCGATTCTAACTCTAAATACTACCACAGGTAAACTCTCTCGTTACCTGTGGTGACGAATAAATAAGTAATAAAACAAGAACCATTTTGAATTTAAGCACAATCTGGTGTAGCACCCCTAAGCCTTACCTTTGTACCAATGGGGCACACCTGTGTTATTTAACTAACCCAACTAACTATTAGGCCTAATAGTTTCACTTCTTCCCCTCTAATGTGTACACTATACAAGTCTTAAGATATGGCTAATACGTGTTCTTATCTAGATCTTTCTATTACTTTATTACAATATAAAATGTACCAAAATGTACCAAATGTTTACCACCGAATGAATTCAATGTTTGTGCTTTAAATCAACCAAAAAGTAACCAATTATGAAACACAGATCATAGCAGCTAATGCGCAGTCATATTTATCCGATTTAATGTGTTCAGGGTCTTAACAAGAGCAGAGAAGGCTAGACACTAACGTGTGTTAGTCAATTAATCATTATATATATATATATATATATATATATATATATATAAAAAATATATTATCCGTATATATATATATATATATATATATAATAACCTATTAGTCAAATAATCCGATATTATTTATTTTAATGATAAGTAATAGATAATAAACATATCGGTGCATGAAACATACCGCCATCGAATAGAAGTTTCCAGAAAGACCGGTTTTTCGAGAAGCATCGCTCGTCAGAACAAGAAAAAACGGTTTTTCTTGTTCTGACGCAATCCCAGAATGGACTCGCCCGTGATGTGGGCGGGGCGTGATGTCACGCCCCGCCTTCCCGCAGGCCGCAGCGAGATGCTTCTCCAAAATGTCACGTTGTAGTGTAATTATTTACTTGACCACTAAGGGGCGCTGTTCATCTATATCAATGAAGGTTTGGTCTCAAGACAAATGAGAGTATGTCAATAGAAATTTCTGAAATGAACCCCATGAAGATTGGCCGTTTCTAGAGTTAAACACTAAAATGTGTTCTATGCAAATTGCTCTGGGATCCCTTTGGATCCACTCTGAACCTGTGATGTGTGTCTCAGTCCTATGAGGACCTGGTCCAGCGGCTGGAGCCGGTCATCATGGAGCTGGAGAGGCAGGAGAATGTCCTGGTCGTCTGCCATCAGGCCGTGATGCGCTGCCTGCTGGCCTACTTCCTGGACAAGGGAGCAGGTACCTTGACCTTAGCCTGTTACCTTAACAAGTGACCTTAACGTACTGTTACCTTAACGCCTGTTACCTCACTGTCTGGTTACCTGAAGCTTTATCTGGACCTTTTGAAACCTGAACCTTATTTTGAAACCCTACCTGATGTGTTTCAGAGGAGTTGCCGTACCTGAAGTGTCCTTTACACACAGTGTTGAAGCTAACGCCTGTAGCCTATGGTAAGTGGTGTCCTGTAGCCTGTGTTGTCTGGTCCAGGCTGAACGTTGCTTTTTTCAATGTGGTGCTGACACGAACGCCCGTAGCCCCAGGCGATGTCCGCTGATGTCCCGGTCTGTGCTCGCAGGCTGTAAGGTGGAGTCGGTGTGTCTCCAGGTGGAGGCAGTGAACACACACAGGACCCGACCCGAGGTAGGTTCATGACCCACCCGGCCCCCACCCCTCCCAGTGGCGTCCATCTTACCTCATGTTGGTCCCTCGACCGCCGCGGGACGGAGGAGCGTTCAGACGACCCCGCTGTGACATGGCCCCTCAGAGACGTGTTTGTGTGTGGTGTGTTTGTGTGCGTGTGTGTGTGTGTGTGTGTGTGTGTGTACCCGTTTAGGAACGACATATGTTTTACATTTTTAGTTTTTTATAATAACTTTATTATTCCTGAAGCCATCGTTTTTGTGTTTGATGTTTGTCATTAAAATGTGTCATTTTGTTTGCATGTTAACTTTTATTGTAGAGCATATATATCTGTTGATATATATATATATCCTTGAACATCAATGAGAATCTTCATACTGTTTTCCTCTGTTTAGTTTTGTTCTAGTTTAGGTTTATTTGACTGAAAAATGTTGTGATTGATATTCAAATGATGTTTAAAGTCTTATATTTTTATCCATTTGGTTTCTTGTCTCTTCATCTGAGTATGTATCTGTTCATTCCAATTATCGTGTCGGAGATAAATCTTCTGCCTTTGTTGCTGGATGGATCAACTTTTCCAGTTAACTCTGGTATCCAATCGGGCCCAAGTCTTCACTGTGTCATATGTTCATAATAAAAGACTTGTGCCACTGTGACATGCAAGCACTTATACGGTTTTCATTGGTGAGGGAAAAGCAAAGGAATACATTTCTTAGTGGCTTTGAAATTGGCCTGTCGTGGTAATGATGTAAAGCCCAAAGAGTATTACTAAATACATTTTCAAAGAAAATGAACTGTTGAGTCTGAACCCATTAGAGCATCAGACTGTATAATGTGAGTATGGGTCAACACGCAGGTGGGCTGCACACAATATGTACCAGACTGTTTTCAGTTTGAAAGCCTGTTCAGGATGGCTCCAACCTGAGTGATTCCTCTCGTTGTTTCTAGAACGTAAACGCTCAGCGCAGCACTGAGGAGGCTCTTCAAACGGTCCCGGACCACTTCTAACCCCCCACCCCCCCAAGAGGACCTCCTGACCCCACGAGGACCTCTGGGCCCACGAAGACATTCTGGACTGATGAAGACCTGACCCCACGATGACCTCCTGACCCCAGGAGGACCTCTGGACCCACCCAACTACAGCACTCTCCTTTGTGAGTCCACACCCGGTGGAAGCCCTTAAAGTACGACAATTTCCACAACTTCCACAATAAATCATCTGGGACCAAGTTGGAGGTAATTGGAAGCCGTAGTCTTCATGCTATTGGTCCGGCTGGACTCCATGAACCTCCTGTGTCGCATTAGGAAAACCTTTTGGGTAAAACATTCCAAAACGTCTAAATTCGTCATTTTGGAATTTGCACAATAGCCTGTTCTGAAATTGTTAATATACAATTTCAATGATAAATCCATGTGCCAAAGAAGTGATGTTTTAGGTTGTCTAACGTGTGTATTGTATATATATTTGAGAATATTAAATGTGTGCGCGCCATTCTTTTTTTAAATGCAGGTTTATTTCAAGTGTTTTCCAGGTTCCCTAGAGTAAAGTACAGCTAGTTGATCAGCTAACTCCTTGTCACAGCTAACCTAACCCTGATCAGCTAACACCTTGAAACAGCTAACCTAACCCTGATCAGCTAACCCCTTGAAACAATTAACCCGTCATAGCTAACTTAACTCTTTGAAACACTTAACCCCGGGTAACGGCTAACCTCTTGTAGTAGCTAGTTGGCCTCAGTTTCATCTGGTTGTATATGAAGCCTCATTAATGAAGCTTGAGAACAGGTCCAGTGGGGAGGATGAGGACAAAAGAGAGGAGGGGTGCAGAGATGAGAAGAAAGAGGAACAAGGAGAGGAGATGAGGATGTGAGATGAGTCGAGGCGTAGTGAGTGGGATTCAAAAGCTGTAAAACAATCGTCCTCTGTGCATCCTTTTTTGTTCTAAAAGTGGTAACGCTGGCACGTCAACGTTAAGCGCCCTGATGTTATTTAATTAGGGTGGGGAAAAAAGCAACATTAGCTACAACGTAAAATAACCCTCCCTTGTGAGCTAAGGCCTCTAGTTTTACATCTGAAATAACCAAATACAATTCATCACCGAACCTCATCACTGACCCGTTGCAACTCTATGCAGTCGTAGACCATCAAAACCTTTTGGACCACCTGTGCAGACACCTCACACAACACAGGCCAGTACGGGACCCCTCACAAAATACAGGCCAGCACAGACACCTCACAAAGCCCAGGCCACCACAGTGGTTGGACAGGAAGGGGTGAGGAGGTATTCAGTTGATTGCAGTGTGCCGTCTCAGATGGTTCCTTTCTGAGCTCTTTATGTTAGACTGCGTGTCTTTAGGTCTCACCGTACCGTTTGATAATGCGAAAGTTGAAAAAAAATAGAGAAACAACAAAAATACAAACATGATAATGCTGTTTATTCACTGTTGAATGGTTTCAGTCTCCGATAGGGTGCCAAGTCAAGCACACTTTGCACCAAATGATTTCCCTTTATTCAAAGGTTCGCCACAGCAAATAAATGCCTTTCATATAAAATAAAATAAGTTTTAATTTATCCGAAAAAAAGAAATCCCTGTGCTCACAGATATTGATCCCTTAGGAAAGGACCAATCCCTTACCTTAACCCTAACCCTTACCCATAATGATGCAGGCATAAACTGGCTGCCAATATTTATGTACAAACGTCAATATCTTTCCAGCACAGGAACATCTTAAATGAAGGGCAGGATCCATGGACCATATACATCTTTAACTTTGTTCTGGAATGCACTTTAGAAGCCGTCTGTCTGACCCGACATCCTGTCTGACCTGAGGTTTCTCTGACAGGAGATCTGTCTGTCTGTCTGTCTGTCCCCACAGACAAGATCAGCAGGATTGTCCAGGTCTCCTCAAAACTGGAAGAATGAAACAAAAAAAAAACCTCACCCACACGTCTCCTCAAAAACAACAATGCATTATCATTCCTCATACTTTACATATCAAACAGAGCTGATTAGATCGTCATGTAGAACACAACAGAAACCGGACAATGAAAAAGGTATTCGGGCTCTTTGTGGACCAACTCTGACTCACGTTCTTCAGGAACTCCTCGGCGACGATGCGGGCTCGGGCGTTGACTGACAGCTTCATCTCGCTGATCTCTTTGTCGATTTCCTCCATGAAGGTAATGACGAAGTCCACCAGCTTGTGTTTGTACATCTGCTCCGTGTGGAAGTTGGTGATGAGGAAGCTGATGTCGTAGCCCTGCAGGCAGACAGACAAACAAACAAAACAAACCGATCAGAACCGTCTCAGCCCGGCGGTGATGCTTCACACAGACGCCTCGTTCCCGTACCTCCACTGGCTTCCTCCTCAGGATGAAGAAGTTCTCCGCTCTCATCATCATGAAGCGCATGAACTTATGGCACAGGATCTTCTCGATCTCATCCGCCTGCAGGGCAAAGTTTCATTTGCAGGGATGAGTTATCCATCAGGAGGAACCATTCATTCCCCTTCCCTCCAACAGGAGGGACAGCCATTCCTTCCCACCTGCTTGACGGAGATGCTGACTCGGACCGAGTTGATGGAGCCCTCGATCAGAACCTTCTCCTTCTCGTTGCGGCTGATGATGACGGGCTGCAGCAGCAGCTCTTTACTGCTCCTGAGGGGCAAAAGGGGAACGGTCACAAACTGGACGCCTCTCACTCGATCCGCTTTTATATTTCCACTCATATACTTCAGACATTCTCAGGTTTGTAGAAGACCTTCTATGAGCAGGTGATGGTTATAAGCAGATGAGTAGGTGATGGTAATGAACAGGTAATGAACAGGTGATGGTAATGAACAGGTAATGAGCGGGTGATGGTAATGAACCGGTAATGAGCGGGTGATGGTAATGAACCGATGATGCAATGAGCAGATGAGGGTAATGAGCAGGTAATGTAATGAGCAGGTCAAGGGTAATGAACAGGTAATGTAATGATCAGGTAATGTAATGAGCAGGTGAGGGGTAGTGAGCAGGTAATGTAATGAGCAGGTGAGGGGTAGTGAGCAGGTCACGGGTAATGAACAGGTGATGGCAATGAGCAGGTGACTCACCGGACCTCCACCTCTGGTTTGTTGTGGCGCTCCACCACCTGGGAGGAGAAGTTCTCGAGGCAGAGGGCCGCCTGCAGCGTGGCCCTCACGGCGTTCAGGTACGGGCGCAGGGTGGCCGTCTAGAAGAAGAAGACGTCAATATGTAAATGAGCGAAGGAGGAAACATCTGCAGATGGACCGTGACGTCACGAACCCTCTATGCCCAAACAAGGAATCGACCATAAGAGGATCGATCCGTCTTTAAAAAGGCCCCGTCACCATGATCAGAATGAGGCCAGAGGGGTCCACCGAGCCCCCTGTGGTGAGGCGCATGTATATATTTATATAATGTATATGAATCGTCTGGAGGGAAGTGGTCGATGCCAGCTGAAGCTAGCCTGTTAGCGTCTCAAACATCTCCTACGAACCGCCGCGATGGGAATAATTTAAAAACCTCTCAGAGCGTTGTGCGACTACATCCTAGTACCCGTCTACCGAAACATACCGCGGAACAATCAAATAATCATCAACCCCAACATTAACAGCATTAAGAGTCCTACCATCTCGGAGTCTCAGAGGGGCGTCAGGCGGAAGTACGGAACGTCAAACCTTTTCCGCGGTTACACAGGAAGTCACATGCTGCAAACTAGAGGCCGATTTAAAGTGACAGTACTCAACCAGACGTCTAGAATATAAATTATAATATAATATATATTATAACAAAATATATAGGCCTTTGTGATAAAAATACATACATAAAATATAAAAACATACACAAACACACCCATAAATATTTACACATTGTTGTTGAAGCACCAAAGTTCGGCTGGCTGAATGCCTCAATTTTCTATTAACACATGTTAACATAACGAAACCTGAGATGACTGCTTCTGGATTTGTTGAACACTACTAAAGATGGCTAAAAAACCAACATACAGGAAAACGCAGTAAATATAAACGATGACCACACATCACTGGACAATTCATATATTCAAGATTTTTATTATTTCCGGATTTGTCAACAACATCATTGGTATTGCAGAGATCTTTCAGGGAAAATAGTATTATGAGGGCAAAAAAATAAGCTGTTGAGATGGAGAGAGAGAGTCCATCTGTTGAACCCATCCCTATGTCACCTGTAGGTTGACTGTATACACAGAGTTAAAAAGGAGTCTTGACTTCTCGGCCGACCTGAGCTACAAGCAATAGTATAAGAAAAGAAAGAGTGTGATGGTGAGACAGTCCCAGCCGTGTAGGACGGTGAGGACGACGGACAGAATACACACACACAGTAGAAACGGTAGCGTTACACATCATTTACATAAAAGGCAAAGTTTTAATGTCTGAATATCATGTTCTACACGTTTTAAATCAGCACGTCTTATTGGTAGCGACTGATTTTTCTATTTGCGACATTGGCCCATGAACGGGGGCATTAAGGGGCGCTGGAAGGAGGTGTTACTTTGACACAAAACCGAAAGCGAAGCTGCGTGACTCAACGTTTCCCAAGATGGTTGCAATGGTGGAAAACCAGTCATCCCTAAACAATAGAAACACTTAAAGGCAAAACATAAAAAGTGCAGACGAATACGTTTCAGACTGGCATCAGCAATAAACTTTACCAGCCAAATATTGTACATATATATATATATAATTTATCTATATAGTTTGTTAGATGTTGATTTAATTTCTTCGAACAGACCATAGAAAGCAAACCTTTTGTGAAATGTGACTGAGGGGCGATGAGAACCATAAGAGAATATGACTGGTTAACTCACATTACAGGCTGGCGGACGGGGGTCTTATCAGCTCTGAGGGCTCCAGCAGGGTGTGGGGGGGGGGGGGTTGTGTGTTTGGGGGGGGGGGGGGGGGTCACAGGAGCCCTGGTCCCTGGGAGGGTCAGCACGTTGATAAAGGGAGATTCTAGTGTGCTAATGTGTTGGAATAAGTCCACATGCAGCGTACTGTGTGAGAGGGGGGGTTCTCCATGACACTGACGGAGGAAGACCAGGAGGGAATCCTTTCCCTGGGGGGGGGGGGGGGGGGGGGAGACGCACGTTAAAGTAATTGGTGACGGGGTTGGTGGCGAGAGGAGAAGGTCCACAGCCCTCAGCAGCTGCAGCTCTCCGCCGAAGGCTTGGCCCGGTCGTTGCGGTCCAGTTTGATGGGCTCCGGGAACTCATTGTACAGCTCCACCTCCGTCTCCTGGGTGGGGGGAGGCACAGGGTGAGGGGTGAACAATGGACCGGAACATGTTATACCGCCGGGTGAGAGTGTGGTTAGCCTGCCTCTTCTGACATCACAAGTGGGCATGTCCACCTAGATGTTTGCTGCTGGATGGATGAGCAACGTTTGCTGCAGTCCACTGGGTAGGCTGGTAGACGCATCTATCCAGCACACATCTAGGTGGACACTAAGGTTGCCGCGATATGCGGTGTTGCACACAACACCGACTACTCGGTGTTGCACACCGGCTACTCGGTGTTGCACACCGGCAAAAATTATTTTTTTTTTCCCCAGTATTAAAAAAAATAAAATTCAGTAGAAATTAATTATAACTAAGAAAATAAAAATGTAAGAATAGATAGATATAATAATAGATAGGCTACCTAATAAACCGTTGCAACACACAAGACCGGTAACCATAGCAACGCCGGTAAACAAACCCAGAGAAGCCCAATCCCTACGAGAGCTCCTCGCGCTACGGCCATCCAGAGGCGCACAGAGCTTTTGGCCGCGATATTATATATAAAATTATATTATACTATTATATATAGAACGTTATAAGACGCCGTCACCGAGAATTGGTGCGCTGCCAGATGCTGTCACCGAGTGTGAGGAGAGTTGACGGAGAAGATGGCGGTTGACCTACTTTCAAAGTTTATACCGTTTATACTCGGTAATACCGGTGTTGACACGAGTGTATTACTCGTGTCAACACCTTCTGATGTCAGAAGAGGCCTATTTTCATAACGGCTTTTAACGGCTAATCACACTCGGTGGTATAATATGGGACTTTTAAACCAAAACTGCGCCCGCCCCCTGGTGAGACTTACCTGCTTCAGGGCGTTGCGTGCGATTGTCTGGAATGCCTGCTCCACGTTGATGGCTTCTTTGGCGCTGGTCTCAAAATACGGGATGTTGTTCTTGCTCTGACACCAGGCCTGAGCCCTCTTGGTGGTCACCTGTTCACAAACACACCATGCATGAAGAACAGCTTGTACCCGTCCCCAGCGTGGTGAACACAAGCCACACGGTCCAACTCAAAGCCAGCCACAAGTAGGGCTGCTCCATTATGGAAAAAATAATCATGATCACGATTACTTTGGTCACTCACTATTGAAATCGCGATTATTGAAACGATTATTTTTGAGTTTGAAAACGTGACACATTTATTCAGCATTTCTCTCCAAAAAAACACTTTGTGAATAATATCTTTGAAATTTCCCCTTAATTTTTTTTCAAATGCTCAAATATGAAAATATCCAGGTATTCTGTTTCTAAAAAACATTTAATGAATAAAACAAATTTACCAAAAATAATAAAATAAAACAAAAAAGTTTCAACTCGATTATGTTAGTTTGGAGATCGTTTGACCAAATAGCAACCAAATTTGATGAATTGCAAAGTCCTAGCCACAACGAACCACTTATCCGAGGTGCACTCAAGTCGTGCGTGAACACATCTTTGACCGCCGTTTCCCCTGAATGACTCATGGGATTAACACGCTGAGCAAAGGGGATGAAGAGATGATACCGGTACTGACTTGTCGGTTCTCCAGGTCGATCTTATTGCCCAGCACCACAAAGGGGAAGTTCTCTGGGTCGCGCGGGCTAGCCTGGATCAGGAACTCGTCCCTCCAGCTGTCCAGGGTCTTGAAGGTGTTGGGGGCGGTGACGTCAAACACCAGCACGCAGCAGTCGGCCCCGCGGTAGAACGCCACGCCCAGAGACTGGAACCTCTCTTGGCCCGCCGTGTCCCAGATCTGGACCGTTCACAGGAGAGGAGGAAGGATGTCAGAATGACCCACGGGGCTCCCGACCCTCCAATGGGTCGGTGTCTTACGGGGTGGACTGCGTCGTCCGCTCAGATGGATTCCTCGTTTGGAACACAATGAGAGGGTAAACTCGGCGAGAAGACGTTGCCCACCTGCATGGTGACCAGCCGGTCGTCCACCATCACCTCCTTGGTCAGGAAGTCTGCTCCTATTGTGGCCTTGTACTGGTTACTGAACTTCTTGTTCACATACTGGTTCATCAAGGAGGTCTTCCCCACCCTGGAGGAGACGAGGAGAACCAGGAGCTCAGACTGACCGCATGTTCTTCATTCCACACATCACATTAATTCATCTGAAAGTTATACAAAGTATGGATTTATTTTGCTCCAAGAAATGTATTTTATGCTGTTCCCTTGGTCTCTAGATCCACCAGGTGTGACCTTTGACCTCTTGGTCCTGACCATAAAGACTCACCCAGAGTCTCCTAGGATAATGACCTTCAGCAGCACCTTCTTCCTGGAGGTCATCTTCTCAGCGCTGAACACAGAAAACATGAAGATATGTCATATTTCAGATTTAGAAGGGAAAACTATTAAATCTAATTGTTCCGTTTACAGTTTATTGATTGTTGGTGATGGCAATAAAAACGCATTTTTTGGGTGAAAATATTCATCCACTCAAGTTGGAACTTCATTCAGTCATCAATTAATTCAGTCATGTGCTTTTAAGCCATGTGTTTTTTCTCCTCCCAAATCACGAGGAACACATCATTCCTGATCTCTCACACACACACACACACATCATTCCTGATCTCTCTCACACACACACACACACACACACACACACACACACACACACACACACACACACACACACACACACACACACACACACACACACACACACAGTAACAAGTCTCAACTGATTTAAGCATTACTCATCTCGGAGAAGTGCTCAACCTTAGATTTTGGTATACAGTTGTTCTTGGGTTCAAATACTATTTTTTTCTCTACAAAACTGGTCCAGAACTCAGTGTCCCCATTGCTGCGGGCGTGGAGGGAACACAATGTGACCATCAGTGTTCTAAAACAAGGAACACAAATCTGTTCTACATGAAAAAAAGGACGACATGACAAGCGGCCCCCACAACAAGCCCCCAGGACATGAGACACGCCCCCAGGACATGAGACACGCCCCCAGGACATGAGACACGCCCCCAGGACATGAGACACGCCCCCAGGACATGAGACACGCCCCCAGGACATGAGACACGCCCCAAGGACATATGACACGCCCCCAGGACATGAGACAGTCCCAAGCAGCATGAGACAGGCCCCAGCAGCATGAGACAGTCCCCAGCAGCATGAGACAGGCCCCAGCAGCATGAGACAAGAGAACATCACACTAACCTGAAGGAACCTCTTGGTTCAGGTTAGTGTGGGGTTCTTCACAAAACCTCACATTAAGGTGGGGCGAGGGAACAATGGTTGGAGATCAAAATGGAAAAGCCCCAACACGTCTAGAGGAGCTGAAAACCAGAACAACCTGAATATCAAGGCCAACCCAAATAGGCTTTATAACTAAATAATGCATCAACAAGTTCTTCTAAAAACCCAATCCCTTAATAAACGATTAAAAGATTAGATAAAGATTAATAAACTGTATAACTTCTTGATTTTTCTATACTTTCTACGGAACATCACAGCATTAGAGGAACGCAGGAGCCTTGCATTGTAAATATCGATTTTTTTAGTTCTAAATTGAAGAGAACTTGTTTCTTAACTTCAATAAAACCTCTACAGATGGAAGGCATATTGAGGAACCACTGGCTCCAACATGGTGAACGTGTTCCACTCTTCATTTAGATGAACTTCTGCAGCTGGAAGGCATAATGAGGAACTTGGCACTGGCGTCAACATGGCGGCTGAGAGTAGGCATAATGATACCAACCGAAAGAAGGAAGTTCAGAGAAAACAACGTCCGGAATTATGGAACCGTTTAATTAATGGTTCTTCATTACATCAATATCAAATTACACAAAAGAACTCAATAGTCGTAGTCAAAATCAAAGTTAAATAGAGGCCCTCAGTGAAGAATGGACATTGGATAATGTTATCTAGAGTCTAGACCTATGTCGTATGTGCAGACTGTGACTTATCTATGGAATGCCAGCTGGGAGGTTTGAAGCTGATTCTTCACATCTTTACTCAGCTTGGCTGAACCGAGCACAGCTCTCATGAACAAACTGTCATCTGTCTAGCCGAGCCAGCCATAATCAAATTATAAATTGATTGATGGAGCTCTCATGCTCCATTTAAGCACGCTTAGAGGTAGGAGGCCCTTCTTTCTGCCAGCTCCTCACGATGGAGCCTCCTAACCTGGACTCCCAACACTGCTCTACAGCAGCCAGGGTCTTTGACCAACACCTTCACCTCCAGAGCAACTAACTTCCCAGCCTTCAATTAGTGACACACATCAACAATAAACACAACAACACGCGTACCTTTCTACGTCACCACGGACATTTCCAGCCGACCGAAAGCTGCAGCAGACATTGAGGCGGCTTAAAAAAGGTCCACAGTGTTCTCAAGCATCCAGAGAGTACACTCCGCCGGCCACGCTCCTGTGAAGCGAGGCGCTGGGAAAACTACAGCTGGAGGCATGCTCAGCCAGAGGTCCTTGCCACGTGACCATTAGACCTCACCCTCGATCCAGCTGTGCCCCAGACCCCGGGGAAGACCCTGGCAGCTCACGACTCATGTTTCCGTTTAGTAAAACAATGCAGGCCGTCATGTTATTTGCAGATATCTGTATTAGCGTTTAACCACTACCCATGTGTCTTAGCATCAGTTACCTGACAACCACTCATGCGTTGGCCCATCCATCTATCGTAGCAGTAAGGAAAGTCTGAATAAAAATAGTAGGGCTTCAACATAATATGATAAGCCTAACAATTTTTGAGTTTATAAAATGTAAGGAAAACCAAGCCACCATGAATCCTGTGTCAGCATGTTACAAACCCTGTTTTTACACGTGACCACTAACCAGCCAAGCACGCAGCTCATAGGAGTGAGTCAAGAACCGCAGAACACACCCCGTCACAAACCCTGGACCGCTGGGGCCAACTAAGATGACCTGCAGCCTCTCAGCTCCCTCCAAGAACCGACCGAACCACGCGGTATCACCAATAAAACCCAGACTCCACCATTAGCCGGGTGTTCTCAACCTAGAGCTTAGAACAGGCCAAGAAAATCAAGCCCGACCCGACGCGAGCTCGTGCACGTTCTGTCCGAGTCCGGCCCGGCCCATTAACTGTAATTATGAGCCAGAGCCCGATTTTAACCCGACTTTTTTTTTTTTATTACATGGGATGTGCGCGAGTGGAGGAGGCACGTGAGCTGCAACATGGGTGGCATTTTATTTGTAATTTTTTACATTGTGTAACTTTGTACACGTTTGTTACTTAGGCCTACTCTGCTAAATATATACAGGTTTATAATATTTCTGTTCATGGCATAGATTTCTCCTCAGATTAGGCCAATAAAGCAATGATACATTTTTTAAAAAAAACCACAAACGCTCGATCAAAGGCCCGGCCCAACCCGAGGATACTGGTAGGAAATATTGGGCAGAGGATCTAAACACTAACTCAACACAGCACACCAGGCATCTCCAGTAGAACCCAGACTCTGTGCACTGTTATAGTGGGTTCTCTACTCAATAACCACAAAAGGCATCGCCAATAGAACCCAGACTGCGCAAATAGAACCTAGACTTCACCAATAACCGCTATAAAAGGGTTCTCTACCTCATCATCACAGCAGGCATCTCCAATAATACCCAGACTATGTTAGCTCCTATCGAGGGTTCTCTCTCTACCCCATCACAGCCTTATGCACAGAACCACCACACAGAATCACAGCAAGCCTGAGTAATGGAGCCGTGATGCCGTGACTGCACAGTGAGGGATTCCAGTGGCATGCTCACATTAAGAGGAATTACATTTGTCCGGAATGAATGCATGTTGCAAGAGCGGGAGTGTTTCTTATTGCAGACGTATTGGCCTCTCCGTCTCAGAGACAGGAGGCTGTTGCAACAAGGTGTTCAGTCCGTAAGAACCAGTGTTGCCAACATAGAGGTTTTAATCTAAATCCTACAATCCTACTGTTCAGTGACAGCAGGCATGAGGACGTAAACAAACGTACGGAGACACACTGAACCATCCCTCACAGGTTTAACAGACTGCATAAAGAGGCACGGCGGTCCAAAGTACCAGGAGCCCATACACTGGATTACACCAAGATAATATACAGTACGAGGTCAGAATATGCGGAATTATTCATCTTTATAAGTCGAGCAAAACACACCGCTGGACCTGGGACGGTCGCAGTAAGCCGATACCCCTCAGTCGGCCTGGGCGGTGAAGAGTTTAATAACTGGATGCATGTGTGGGGGACCCTCCTGACGCTGTGTGTGTGTGTGTGTGTGTGTGTGTGTGTGTGTGTGTGTGTGTGTGTGTGTGTGTGTGTGTGTGTGTGTGTGTGTGTGTGTGTGTGTGTGTGTGTGTGTGTGTGTGTGTGTGTGTGTGACCCTCCTGATGCCGTGTGTGTGTGTGTGTGTCGGACTCGAAACCTCCAGACACCGCGCCGGGGAGGCAGGCCGGGGCTGCGGTGCGGTGCCTGGATCATCATCATCATTATCATCATTCTCTCGGACGGAGGCCGTTAGCCGTCATTTGACATTGAGCAACATAAGTCAACCTAAAACCGAATCACGTGTTTAGAGGTGAT
>OLKM01001515.1:30000-42500 GCA_900291075.1 Melanogrammus aeglefinus
GTGTAAGCGGTCCTATTGGGGGACTCTGATAGGACTGTGTGACTGTATTACTGTGTAACTGTGGAGTCAGGTCCTATTGGAGGTCTCCTATAGGACCTGACTCTGCATTAATAAAGTAGTATGATTAGGAGCCTCCACAAGTCAAGCAGCTTGTTGGCCCCTACTTCCCAAAGCGCCGGGGCCCCTAGCTCTCTCATAGAGCCGGGGTCCAACCGTTGGCCATCTGAAACGTTTGGGGAGACTCAAGACAAATTCGGGGAACAAATCTTTTTGGTGTGTTCAGTTGTGTTGGAAGCTTTTGGAAGCGCCAGGACGGTGTCTTGTCCGATTCAACTTGCAGCGTCTGAGAGCGTTGTATAGCGGTGTGTGGGAGGGATGGAAGTGACGAATTGGTCGACAAACTAACTAAACAGAGATGCCGCAGAGTTACAAACTACGCATCGGTGCTGCATTACATTTTCGTGATATTTATTTTTTAATCAGATATTCTATGGGCTGTGGTCCGTCATTTCCTGTTTACACGTTTTGGATGTTAAGGAGACTGATTGCATCTCGGGCAAGCGCAGAACGTACACGCCACTGTGTAGTTGGCAGTGGTCTTCGCAGTGTGTTTCAATGCAACTTTGCTGCTGAACGGGTCAGACGAGAGGCCACGGAGCGGTCGGATAAATGCAGTTGGCCGTTGGTTGGGGTCTGTGTGGTGTGTAGGCCCCCCTAATGCTATCTTGGTCTGCTATCTAACTGAATGACTCCAGGTGGCGTCCCCTGCTGGCGAGACCTGGGAGCGCGTGGCGCGGCTGCAGCGCTGCATGGGCTCGACCCGAGACTCAGGGGCCCCGTGGGGCCGCCGCATGCCAAAGGAGGGGGCCCCCCTGGGGGCCGTGCTGGCCCTCATGGCGGCCGTGCTGACGGAGTGTGACCTCCACTGCCACAGCCGACCCCTCCAGGCGATGGCCAGGAGACTGGGTGAGCACGCGCGCGCACACGCGCACACACACACACACACACACACACACACACACACACACACACACACACACACACACACACACACACACACACACACACAAACACATGCACACACACACACACACACAAACACATGTACACACACACACACACACAAACACACACACACACAAACACACAAGCACATTCACACAAACACACACAAACACGCACACACACACAGTAAACACACCATAATAAGGATGGTCAGAGGTGAAGGCAGAGGAATGTAAGAGCTCCTAAGGTGGACTGAATAAAGCTGGGAGTGTACAAACACAAATACACACACACAGACCTGAAACACACACACACACACACACACACACACACACACACACACACACACACACACACACACACACACACACACAATCAACAAAAACAAAAAAAAAACTTTTTGTGTGTGGTATGTGTGTGTAACTCTTTGTGTGTATTTGTGTGTGTGTGTGTGTGACTTGGTGATGTATGTGCGTGTGTGTATGTGTGTGTGTTTGTGTGTGTGTGCAATGTGACTGGGTGTTTGTGTGTGTGTGACTGGGTGTGTTTGTGTGTGTGTGACTGGGTGTGTTTGTGTGTGTGTGTGTGTGTGTGTGTGTGTGTGTGTGTGTTGTGTGTGTGTGTGTGTGTGTGTGTGTGTGTGTGTGTGTGTGTGTGTGTGTGTGTGTGTGTGTGTGTGTGTGTATGTGTGTGTGTGTGTGTGTGTGTTGAAAGAGGGAGCCGCAGTGGGCCGGCAGGGTGAGAAAGATCTTCTGCTGCTTCTGAAGAGCATCACACAACATCCCCCCCTCGCAGGTAAGGCACACACACACACGCGCACACACACTGGACACACACACAGAGACAGTATATAGAGTTCACGTGGAGTTCACTCCATCTGGGAGTGAGAGATATAAATGTAAAGGTTCTCTTCAACCATATGTGTCTATTAAGGACCAAAACAGGGCTGGTATGGAGTGTGTTGTGTATCAAGGACCAGACCAGCGATGTATGGAGGGGGTTGTTTATTAAGGACCAGACCAGCGCTGTGTTGAGTGTGTTGTGTATTAAGGACCAGACCAGCTACATATGGAGTGTGTTGTGTATCAAGGACCAGACCAGGCTGTGTTGTGTATCAAGGACCAGACCAGCGCTGTATGGAGTGTGTTGTGTATCAAGGACCAGACCAGCGCTGTATGGAGTGTGTTGTCACTGTTGTGTGTGGTTTCAGTCCCCCCGCTGGCCCGGCTCCACCCTCAGGACTGCGCAGAGATCTACCGACGGGGGATCGTGGAGAACGGTTTCTACACCATCCAGCCCGCCCTGCAGCGCCCGGCCCTGGAGGCACGTCTCCTCCACCCTCCTCCACCATTGCTGACGGGAGGCCGGGCTGTGATTGGCTGACGGTGACGCCTCTCTGCCCCCTATAGGCTAAGTGCGACATGCAGACGGCGGGCGGCGGCTGGACGGTGTTCCAGCGCCGGCAGGACGGCTCGCTGGACTTCAACCGGACGTGGCAGGCCTACGCCGAGGGCTTCGGCTCGCCGCAGGCCGGGGAGCTGTGGCTGGGGAACGCGGCGCTGCACGCCCTGACAGCAGGCGGCGGCCCGCACACGCTGCGCATCGAGCTGGAGGACTGGAGGCAGCAGCGCCGCCACGCCGTCTACAGCAGCTTCAGGGTCGGGCCCGAGGCTCAACGGTACACAGCGGAGTGTGTGTGTGGGTGTGTGTGTGTGTGTGTGTGTGTGTGTGTGTGTGTGTGTGTGTGTGTGTGTGTGTGTGTGTGTGTGTGTGTGTGTGTGTGTGTGTGTGTGTGTGTGTGTGTGTGTGTGTGTGTGTGTGTGTGTGTGTGTGTGTGTGTGTGTGTGTGTGTGTGTGTGTGTGTGTGTGTGTGTGTGTGTGTGTGTGTGTGTGTGTGTGTGTGTGTGTGTGTGTGGAGGGCGGGCAAGTGTGTGTGTGTGTGTCTGAACAGAGTCACAAAGAGAACAGGGTTGAGTTGCATCATCGGAGAGCACTAATGACCAGAGCACTAATGACCAGAGTACTAATGACCAGAGTACTAATGAACAGAGCACTGATGATCAGAGTACTAATGACCAGAGTACTAATGAACAGAGCACTAATGACCAGAGCACTAATGATCAGAGCACTGATCCGGTTCTCTCCAGATTCCGTCTCACCGCGCGGGAGTACTCCGGCGATGCGGGCGACGCCCTGAGCTACAGCACGCGCTACAACCACGATGGCCGGGCCTTCAGCACGGCGGACCGCGACCACGACCGCTACGCCGCCGGCAACTGTGCGCGGTACTACGGGGCGGGCTGGTGGTTCGACGCCTGCCTGGCCGCTAACCTGAACGGGCGCTACTACCGCGGACGCTACGGCGGCCTGACGGACGGGATCTACTGGGGCACGTGGCACGCCCTGACGGACGCACGCACGGGAGAGCGCCTCTCCTTCAAGACCGTGGAGATGAAGACCAGGCCGGGGCCGCCGCGAGGCTGAGGAGACGGAGAGCGGCTTCATACTGCTCTCTATTGGGTCGCGTGTCTCTATCGTGACACGGTAGAGACCGGCTCCATAGCGACGCGGTTCTTTACTTTATACCTGACACGAGAATAAGAAATCTAGAGGAGGGTTCCGAACCTTTTTTGTTCCATGGACCGGATTAAGATTGCTTGTATTCATAAGAAACCTTTTTTATATTCATAAGAAATCTTGGAGGACCGGTAGTCATTTTGTATGTTTTTAATGTTGCAAGCCGTGGTTCTAACGGTTCCACCGACCGGTTGGGAAGCGCTGATCTAGAGGGAAAACATTCACATGTTCCAGGAGTAGCCTGGCAGTAAATGTATCGCAAATACACCAAGCTGCATTCAATAAATATAGAGCTTACTTATTAATCAATTGTTATTGTGATTTATTATCCTTAGTTGTTGTTTAATTAAAACCTGCCAGAATGTATTGCAGTTAAAAAAATATATGGAATTAAAATGATTGCTCATCAAAAATTGCTCAGACAGAATTTAACTTTGAGGATGTCTAATATCTCATCAAATATCTCATGGGATTAAAATTTACAGAGAGAGAGGGAGATATGAGGAAGAGAGAGAGAGAGAGAGAGAGAGAGAGAGAGAGAGAGAGAGAGAGAGAGAGAGAGAGAGAGAGAGAGAGAGAGAGAGAGAGAGAGAGAGAGAGAGAGAGAGAGAGAGAGAGAGAGAGAGAGAGAGAGATACATAGGGAAATAGAGGAAGAGAGACTCCAGTTGTAGCCCACAGATGGTCCGATGAGGTTTCTCACCTAACAGAGAAGTGTTTATTCTTGCTGAGGTCTCTTTTCTCTCTTACTTGCCATCCTCCATCACCCCTGCTTTCCCAGAACCACACACACACACACACACACACACACACACACACACACACACACACACACACACACACACCACACACACACACACACACACACACACACACACACACACACACACACACACACACACACACACACACACACACACACAAAAACTATGATGGGAAATATATTTATATCTCATCACTCTCTCCCACACACACGCATACACACATGCCAGTATGTGCCTATGTCAGCATGTGTCTCTTATCTCCTCTCCTCTCATCTCCTCTCTCCTACTCTCCTGGCCTGGGCCCAATGCGTGTGTGTGTCTGTCTATAAGTGTGTTTGTTTGTGTCTGTGTGGCTGTCTGCAAGTGTGTCTGTGTGTCTGTGTGTGTGTGTGTGTGTGTGTGTGTGTGTGTGTGTGTGTGTGTGTGTGTGTGTGTGTGTGTGTGTGTGTGTGTGATTGTGTGTGTGTGTGTGTGTGTCTGTGTGCGTTTGTGTGAGTGTACAATAGTGTGGTTAAATCTGTCATGGCCTCACTATATAAATATTGATATGTTCCCATAAAATCTCTTCAAATTACGTGTTATAACATAACGTGTGCATGTTGGGTCTGATGTGTGCAGCAAAGCGTCTGAGCTCCATCATTTTATCAGTGTAAAAAAACCGATAAAACCTCTACTACTGCTTGTCTTGTGCAGGATCGTAATCCATAAGAGCATCCATTAGGCTCCCCGCTCTGCCTCCTCTGTACCTCCTCCTCAGACCTCCTCCATCAGGCCGTTGCTGTGATGGGGCCTGCTGTCCATCATGGAGGAACCAGGAGGAACCGGCCCCTGCTCACCACAGTATCCTGCAGCGTCTGGAGCCGCTGATAGGCGGCACCGGCACGTTGCCCCGGGGCCGGAAACCCAAGCCGGGGCAACGGTTAGCCTGTGTGCCTGCTTCTGAGGGGCCTTTAGGGCCCCCAAAGGAAAGGGGGCTTCACGTGTCACCTGCTCCATGTGCAGTTAGAGAGAAAAACTGACAACATTGACACACACAGCGAACCCCCTCAGTCCGGGGTCACAAGCACAAGAGGAAGAGAGGCTAGCAGCAAGACCTCCTTCTCCTTCCCCAAATCACCATTCAAATCATCAACATCAAAGTGTGTCCGTAATGCAACTATTAGCCACCCTGCATATCACTCCTCTCACTCTCTCAACGGGAAAGAGAGTAATACCAGATGAACGTGAATATGAACATTAAGGAGAAAATAACTAAGAAAACAGCAGTTTGCGATCTTCCTGACATAACTGAAAAACACAGAGCCCGATATGACATGCTTCTATCGACAACAGAGAGATGCTTTGCGCATCGTTATTAAATCAATCTTTGTTCCAGCAGAGGGCGCTGTTGTCTAACTAGTTGAAAACCTCGGAAACCATTCTTTCATCCTCCGAAATCAAGAAGAGACTAGAAAAAAAATAAAAAGTCACTCAGAAACAAAACACGTTGTTAACTAAAATCATGGGCGTCAGTTTGGTTTAGAATGTGCTGGGGACAGAGACGCATTCGGAAGTACATTTTCAGAAGTACTGGGTACAATGAGGATGCACTCTTTTTTTTCTCTCTTTAGTGCCGCCGGTAATGAAAGATTCTGAAAGACGGCATACCCTAATTACTAAGGAATAAAATGTAGCCTATACAAAATCTGTTTGGCAGGTTTTATGAAGAAAACGTTTCCAAAAAGCATCGGACATATGACCCAATGTTCTGCTCCATGTAGGCCTATCCAATGTTGACAACAACGTGACAAGATATGGCTAAGCTAACGACATAAACAAGAGGAGCTAGGAAAGGAAATTAACTGCGTGTTTAAGTTCAGAAGGGCCAAACGTGTGGGCGTGGCTACACACAGCACTACAAAAGTCGTCATATTTGTTGCACAGCTGAACGCTGTATCACATCATAAACTGGCTGTTTTCAATTCAAAACACACATTCCATCAAAACTAACCTACATCAGGCATTCTGACCAAAACACATGCACTCCCCACAATTATTCCAGAATTCAAGCAAAGCAAGAATCTCCAAAAGTCACTTTGTGTCAACAAGAGACTGACTCCTCAATTGCAAGTTAAAACAGCCGACCACTTGAATACAAAAAAAACACAAAAGATCTCGCACAGCACCAGCAAATCTTAGGCAATAAATATCGCGTCTTACCTTACCTATTTATGTGGCGGTGGTCTGCAGATGCATCCCGTGGTGTAGCCTACCGCATCTATTAAGTTCAACAGGTTATCGTTCTGATACTATGGTACTAGCAACCTGCTCTGGTGCTTTTTTACCTATGTATTCAGACTAAAATGACTTGATTGTCTGATGCCTCATCATCCCAGCCAAAGAGTAGGCCTATTGGTATTATTAGTAATGGCTACTTGCCAAATCGAAAAAATAACTTGACAAAGTAGGTATTTTTCCAATGTATTTGTTATCATTCGTAGCGTTGATCAGCAGAGAAATAGTTCTCCAAAGTCGTTGACGTCGCTTTCCAACCGAACACCCTGGAGTGATACAGATACCGGACCGCGGAGTGATACAGATGGTGTAAATCAGAGGCAAAAAACAACAACCACTTTCCTTGACAGCGGTCAATGGTGGACGCGAGCATTCAACTGTATTGAGAAGAGCCGTATAATAAACACAAATAATTGACAGCTGAACGTTAGGAAGGTCCATGCAAGTGAATGGAGCAGTCTACAGCATTGGGAAGAGCCGTGTAATAGGCCTAAGTAAGGGATAATGTATAGAACGCCGGTCATTATCGGGAAAATAAGCCCCGACAGGGCGAACAGGACCCCGACGCGCAGCGAAGTTGTCCTGCTGCCCACTGTCATCTGAGGGGCTTCATTTCGATAATGACCGGCAACGTTCTGTACATTATCCCGTTTATTACACGGCCACGTGCCAAAACGAAAAAAATACTTCACATGGTGTCTTTTTTACAATTTATTTGTTACCAGCATTCGTAGTTTTGATCAGCAGAGTTTTAGTCCGCCAAAGATGTTGACGTCGCTTCGCAACCGAAGACGCTGGGGTTGAAAAGTTACTGGACTACTTGAGGAGTGATACCGGAGACGTCATTATAGGCAAAAAGTCCTTTGTTTTCCATGCCCATGCAATGGAACGGAGCGTTTCACGGCATTACGAAGACTCGTGTAATAATCCACAATAATTCAACTCGATTTTTTTTTTTATTATTATTATTTTTTGGTGGGGACAAAATGAAGCTTTACGAAATCTGTGGGAACGCGTCCCCGGCGTAATCGATGCCTATGACTAAAAGTCAAACAGTTATACATTAGTAACATACATATATTGGTAAATTTTTCAACCAGAAAGTTAGCATTGTAATATTAAAACAGAGAATATTCTTTAATTTCTGCAAATTCTAGAAGTTTCTTTGCAGTGCTTTGTGCCACAAGGCCATTTCTGCTTTCAAAACTTAATTATTGTGCCTCCTTATGCCGAGTGTGTCTCAGTGTGAGCCAAGTAGAAGACAAATTCATAACCATAATCCTTCACAATTAAATTAGAACAAAAGAACAAAAGCCTCATCTAATTTTGCGCGTAACATGAGGCTGTAATATCCGTCTCAGACACTGGGGGCGCCCTAGGGGAGCAGGGCCTTCAGCTGAGACGCTCACTGTGGCTGTCAGTGATGGTTTCTTCACAACAAATTGTTATATTCTCCATAGAAAATAACTATTCTGATACGCAAAGTGAGAAAAGTGATGGAAAAAGACCAAATGAACTGAACAGAGGAGAAACAGCAGAATGAGGCTCTGTCTACCATCGCCGCAGAGATGATGTTGACGTGCGGGGGCTGAGTGGGAGGAGGGGAGTGGGGCGGGGGGGGGGAGGGGGGGAGGAGAGGGGGGAGAGGTGTGGAGAGAAGCGTGAGGAGGGTGTGAGGGGGAGAGGTGTGAGAGAGGAAGCGTGAGCGGGTGGTGTTGCCAAGGTGTGTGGAGCAGCCGGCCGTTGGTGTTCAGACCACAGGGCCCACTACCAGAGCTGCGATCCGTTTGAAACCGGAATCCAGTGAAGCAAGTGTATCCTGATGTGGTGAGAGCGCAGGGGACAGCTGAGGGGGAGAGGGAGGGAGAGGGGGGGAGAGGGGGAGGATCCTGGGGGGTTTCACTCCTGTCTTCAGTCTCAGCTCCTCTAGCATGGGGGTGGGGGTGGGGGGCGGGGGGGAGTGGGGGGTTGGGGTGGTGGGGGGGGGAGGGTGGGTTGAGGCCTGATCTCTCATTTTAGTGTTAATGGAATTGATCCCAGTGGGCTCCAGTGGGCCCTCTTGGCCCCAGTAGGCCCACTGGGCCGATGGGGTCGGAGGGCAGCGAGCTGCTCGCTGAGGGCCCCGATCAGACGTCACCGCAGTGGGTTTCTGTTGGAGGCCCACTGGGGGGGCAGACAGGTCACCAGATAGTGTCAGACCACAGAATCCAGGGATTGAGTGCATATTAAGTGAATAGTTCTGGATGAAGGGGAAATGACGATGACAGGTTCATAGGCTGCGATGATCGTGACCACTAGAGGGCAGGAGAAACATCTGTACGTTCATATATTCTATCCGTATATATTATAGATACATTAAATCTTTATAACGATGAGAAGGCCGCTCCAACAGGGCATCTGATATTCTGAAAAACACTTTATATCAATTAAACACATTATAACTGTTGTTGGCTCATCCATGGAAAAATTATTATCTGAAATGTGTGACGACTGGACTGAGGCGAAGTGGTGGGGATGTGGTCTCTCTCTTTTTACTCTCTCTCTCTCGCTCTCACTCTCTCGCTCTCGGTCTCTCCCTCTGACACCTGCAGAGAGTAATTTGCTGTGGTCCATAGCAAACCGAAATACCGCATACGATGCTGTGACGAGAGGGTCACAGTGCCTGTGTGTGTGTGTGTGTGTGTGTGTGTGTGTGTGTGTGTTTTACTGCTCTCTTTACTCTCGTCTCCTCAGTCTCTCCTCATGTCTCGCTCTCACTCTCTCGCTCTCGGTCTCTCCCTCTGACACCTGCAGAGAGTAATTTGCTGTGGTCCATAGCAAACCGAAATACCGCATACGATGCTGTGACGAGAGGGTCACAGTGCCTGTGTGTGTGTGTGTGTGTGTGTTGTGTGTGTGTGTTTGTGTGTGTGTGTGTGTGTTTGTGTGTGAGTGCGTGTTTGTGTGTGTATCTATGGCTGGCTGTGTGTGTTTCTGCGTGGGTTTGTGAGTGTGTTGGTTTTATGTGTGGGTGTGTGAGTCTGTGTCTCTGCCTGTGTCTGTTTCTGTATGTCTGTGTATGTGTTTCTGTGTGTGTGTCTGTGTGTGTGTGTGTGTGTGTGTGTGTGTGTGTGTGTGTGTGTGTGTGTGTGTGTGTGTGTGTGTGTGTGTGTGTGTGTGTGTGTGTGTGTGTGTGTGGGGGGGGGGTGCTCTACAAACACGCTTCCAGATTCTTCGTTCTGTTTTTCTGAGAAGAACTAAACAAATGTATTTCAACTGCTCTCTGCAGTTGAAATCAGGGGTGTATGTGTTTGTGAGAGAGACTAGTTGAAATCTATTTGTTTCGTTCTCAGAATATCAGAAAGAAGAATCTGGAAGTGTTTGAAGAGCAAAAACACACACACACACACAAACACATGCACACACACAAACACACACACACACACACACACACACACACACACACACACACACACACACACACACACACACACACACACACACACACACACACACACACACACACACACACACACACGCACACACACACACACACACACACACTCACACACACACATACACACAGAAACAGACACACAAACACACACACATGCAGTCACACAGACACCTACACATAACTGGGATTTAAAAATAAATATATATTGAGAGCTGTTTAACAGACGGGTTCGAGACAACAACGTTTGGCCGAACATCTGTGGCTGAAGGAGCAGACATTGAGTGACATGTTGTTAGTGACATGGTAGCCATATTGTAAACGCTGACTTCCTGGGCAGGAACTGAAGTAGCGAACTTATGACCTTTAATGATTTTGAATAAACACTTTCTCACGGCTATTAGGATTATGCATAATATTCCATTTCTGAAACATTTTGTTTCAAACACTAGTTGTATAACCCATCAGCAATCTGAGAGCTAGTTATGTTTTCCAAACAACTAGTAATAAATTCGTGAAGATTTCCTCACTTGTAGGAAGTGTTCATTCTTGTCAGACGGTCCGAACTCTACTGCCGATGCTGGTCTCCCATCCCGCCGCTTGGTGTCGTTGTTCGCCTGCTGGTCGCCCGTTTCGCCGCTGGGGATCGCTGATCACCTGCTGGTCGCCCATTCCGCCGCTGAGTGTCGCTGTTCGCCTGCTCAGAACCAGGACGTGATCGAGGAGCGACAGGAGCCTCTAGGACGGGATGGATCACCAGTGTGGTGTTGACCAGTGATCTCTGATCACCTCACCACCAGAGCATCGTGGCGTACAGGCCGTCTCTGTGAGCATAGTGCTCCTCAGAGGACAGCGCTTTGGGAAGGAGAAGGAAGAATATCTTGTTGTTGTGTGACTTTGACCTTCTCGGGAGAAAGATAAGTAATTCTGGACAATAATCTGACAAAGAAATGAAAAAAAAACTCGGGGCTGTTATCACTGTTGCCCTGGCGACGATCAGCAGCTCCTCACCTCTCGTCTGCTACGTTCTTCTCCGCTCACCACAGCATGGTTGGCCTTTTGGAAACAGGCGTTAGTCACAGTAGGCCTACACGAATAAACACAAATCAACATTCGTTCCTTATCGCTCACCATATTTAGTTGTGAGTCTTTTTCAGGAATGTTGTGGCATAGGAGTATACGGCCTACTCGGAAACCAGGAGGCGCACAGCCGTTCTTCAGGAGGTTCAGATGGAGTAGGCCTATAGGCCTAGTGAACCGTTCTTTAGGAGGTTCAGATGGAGTAGCCTACAGGCCTAGTGAACCGTTCTTTAGGAGGTTCAGATGGAGTACAGGCCTAGTGAACCGTTCTTCAGGAGGTTCAGATGGAGTATAGGTCTGCTCGAGGTTCAAATGTCCTTAAATCTGAAACGAAGATCCGTTCAGTTTTCTTGTGCTTCAAAACTACTGATGAAATGAAACGCAGGAAGGAAATCTTTATTGAACGTGGGGCGTTAGCCTACATCTCAAATAACCAACGGCAAACAAATGTTGCATAAAATTGTTTATCTTTAATAAAATTAAAATAAAACGACGATTCGTCTGCAGAATTGCGTGTGTTTGCTGAGCCGTTCTCCGTTAAATCCAACCTGAAAGGAGTAAGCTCATGATACGGCAACAAAGAGCGGATCCAGATCCTCCAGGAGATAAAAGATGAAATAATGGAACAGCGAGATGGTTCCGCTGTCCAAACACAGGCTGGAGCCTCAGAACATGCAGGACATTAAACTTGTAAATATCGACCCCAGCCCCTCCCCCGCCCCCCGTGTCTCACTCAGAGATCTGCAGCCGACGATGCCTTCCCTGCACGGGATGGATTTGTTGTGAGTTTGAAAGGCGGCGATAATCTGGGGGAGCGAGATAAGAAATGCCATTTATTCCACGGCACTTTGGAGCCTATTTCCCGGGCCGATCAGCCCTATTCTCCCGACACCTCCAGCAGCTCGCTGATAACGATTAGGCTATTTATTATCTTCACAAAGAACAAAGATTAGCCGGCACCGATGAAAAATTACCCAGGGATGGGTTATAATCACAGGGACCACGGATCTACATGCAGCCAATTTATAAACCCGCTACATGGCAGGATAGAACGTTATATAATAATAATAATAATAATAATCACAATAATAATAATAATAATAAATAATAATAAGACGTATAAGAATAAGAATAAAAATAAGAAATAAGAAGAAAAGAAAATAATAATAATGATATTAACAATTAATAATGACAATAACATAATAATAACACAATAATAATATGATAATAATGAATAATAAAATAAATAATAAATAATAAAATAATGATAATAATGATCATTATAATAAGAAAACCCAATAGGCCAATTTATAACATAATAAAAATAAAATAATAATAATGTTAAGGATAATAAAAAGGATAATAATA
>OLKM01001515.1:45000-57500 GCA_900291075.1 Melanogrammus aeglefinus
CGTGTTGTTGTGTGTTTACGGTGTTGGGTGTGGAGAGGTGGTCGTGATGTTGTGTGTTTACGGTGTTGGGTTTGGAGAGGGGGTCGTGATGTTGTGTGTTTACGGTGTGGAGAGGGGATGTTGTGCATTTGCGGGGTTGGGAGTGGAGAGGGGTCTCGTGGTGTTGTTGTGTGAGGGTCCTGATGATGTGTCTATCGGACAGGACGTCATCAGAACACGTTCACGTCCCACGAACCGCTCCGGGACGTTAACAGACCCGTTTGTCGTTCTCAGGACCGCGACGCGCGGCCCGATGTCGCCCTGCGCGAGACAGAGAAACCACGGCACCGTGTGGAGGATAAACCAGAACCCCGCTGCGCATAAGGAGAGGAACCCCGCCGCTTTTGGAACGTGGACTTAAACTGAAGCGAGTGAAGGCTGTTAAAAAGATTGGCGCTCGGGAGAAGAGTGGACCCCCACCTCACTTTCACCTCTGACCGGATATCATTACTTCACCTGAGATGGAGGTCTCGAGCGAGCAGCAGCGGTGGCTGCACCACCACGCCGTCCTGAACGGACAGCACTCGGACCACCACCACCCGGGCCTCGCGCACGGCGGCTACCTGGAGCCCGCGGCGCCGCTACTGCCGCCCGACGAGGTGGACGTGTTCTTCAACCACCTGGACGCCGGCGGGAACCCCTACTATCACCCCGCGGCTCGGGCCCGGGCCTCCTACGGCCAGGCACACGGTGGGCTCACGCGCCTTATGGAGATTGAACCGGAGCACGAGGAAATGGATTAATAATTTATGTTTCTGGGATTTAATTAATTCGATACGTGTCCGTTTTAAATCTTAAAAAAAAGAGGCAGTTGTGAATGGTTTAAACTCGTTATTCAGATGTAGTTTACAGGACGTTCTCATTTGAGGATCAAATTCAGTTAAAATAATACGATTAACGCCATAATAAATAATACAATTATAAACGATAATAAATACACATGTTGTATGTTATATTATGGGCCCCATATAACGTACTTTATGAGTCGCATAAGGTAATATGTAAACAGGATCTATATTAAAGAGCCTCTCTCCGTCCCCAGCCCGCCTGGCCGGGCCGCAGGTCCACCGGCCGCACCTCCTCCACAGCCCCGCCGGGATGTCGTGGCTGGACGGCGGCAAGGCAGCGGCGCTGTCCGCCCACCACCACCCCGCCTGGGCGGCTCTGCACCCCCCAGGGCCAGGGTCACCGGGGGGCCTCTCCGCCGTCTACCCCTGCAGCAACCCCACCCCCGTACCGGCCTCCGCCCTGACGTCCCCCACCCCCCACTCCGGCTCCCACCTATACGCCTTCCCCCCCACCCCCCCGAAGGACGTGTCCCCGGACCCGGGCTCCGCGTCCCCGGACCAGAAGGACTCCATCAAGTACCACGTGTCTGACGTGCTGAAGATGGAGGGCTCGAGCCCCCTTCGGAGCGGCCACCTTGGGTCCCAGACCCAGTCCCTCCACCCCCTACCGTCCTACCCCTCTTACGGCCTCCCGTCGGAGTACGGCGGGGGTCTGTTCCACCCGGGGGGTCTACTGGGGGGGTCCCAGTCCGGGTACAACCCCAAGTGCAAATCTAAACCCCGCTCCTGCTCCGGTGAGTCCCACTTTAACGTTTCAGTATTGTGTTCGACATATACAGACTGATATGAACAACATTTTTATAATATATATTTATATATATTAGATAAGAAACGCTTTTATCCGGACAACATGGCGCAATAATTCCGAGCTGAACCGAAAAACTGTCAGAATGTGGACTAACGATGGACAATATAGCTCAGGGATTAGTTCAAAAGCACCGTGTATAAATTGTAGACTTCAGGCCTCGTCTCGACTCTCGGCGGTCGGCTCTTTTAAAGAATAAATCCTGCAGACCACTAAACATGTTCTCGGTGACTTTCATGTTTCCATAAATGGAGAAAAAAAGATGAGTTGAGAGCGAGCGCCTCGTGAAGAGGTTGTCGGTTCGAGGCCCGCGCCGCGGGGCTGATTCCCTCTAATCCTCTTTGTTAACCGGGACTCATTACGCCCGGGCTGGCTCGTGCGGCCCTCTGGATCCGGTCCCGGGCGCAAGTCAACGGGAAGACATGAGAGGAGAAAGCGATGCAGGCCGCGCGCCTCATGATATCATAATGATATAATATAATATAATGACGCTAATAATGATGCCAGGAACATTATATATATATATATATATATATAGATAGATAGATAGATAGATAGATAGATAGATAGATAGATAGATAGATAGATAGATAGATAGATAGATAGATAGATAGATAGATAGATAGATAGATAGATAGATAGATAGATAGATAGATTATATAGATACGTATATTGATATAGATATATTCTGTATCTATATATATATATATATATTCTGTATCTATCTATCTATCTATATCTATATCTATCTATCTATCTATCTATCTATCTATCTATCTATCTATCTATCTATCTATCTATCTATCTATCTATCTATCTATCTATCTATCTATCTATATCTATCTATCTATCTATCTATCTATCTATCTATCTATCTATATATATATATATATATATATATATATATATATATATATATATATATATATATATATATATATATATATATAGAATAGATACATTCACGAGCTATATCCCATAACGTTCTCCCGCTCACAATTCATCATGATCAATTCTACAAGTTAGAAATCAGAAAAATAAACACTTTGACCCTATAAAGGATGGAATAACTACGATCGCTTAATTCTTCCTTAAAGGCGATAGAGTTCCCAGAGACAGAAGGGCGAAGCGGTGACGGTCCTAGTGTTGCAATGCACGTGCGTGTGAACGTCTGCTTGCGCGCAAAACACACGCACACACACGCACACGCACGCACACGCACATGGTTGTGAGATGCCTGTGAAGGCCGTGTTCACTGTTTGCTCGCGCAGCGACGTTACGGACACCGCTGATTGATTTAATAATTCAGGACTACGTTCAGATTGACTTTATAATTCATCTTCAGATTGATTTTATAATCTAAGACTACGTTCAGATTGGCATATCGGTGTATTCTTGTTCTTTTTTACCTCCCTTAAAGTATAACCTATATAACCAGACCCCCCCCCCACACACCACACACACACACACACACACACACACACACACACACACACACACACACACACACACACACACACACACACACACACACGCACACTCGTTTAATATGTGATATTAAACAAAGGGTCTCCCTCGCTGTGTTTTCCAGAAGGCCGTGAGTGTGTGAACTGCGGGGCCACGTCTACCCCGCTGTGGCGCCGCGACGGGACGGGGCACTACCTGTGCAACGCGTGCGGCCTGTACCACAAGATGAACGGGCAGAACCGGCCGCTCATCAAGCCCAAGAGACGCCTTGGTGAGTCCGCCTTACATTCTGATTTAGAGAGCCAAGAGAGCCCGAGAGGGGCCCCGAGAGGGGCTCCGAGAGGGAGGGGGATGGGGGGGGGGGGGTTTGACCAAGCACAATCGCAGGAAAGTGATATTTTTCCGATCAGCTTCCTGGAATTGTTTTCCCGGCTCACCTCGTGCTCCTTCGCCCGTCCCCGCAGCTCCGCGACCCGTTATTACCGCTACAGGGGGGGGGTCCCGGGCTAACCCTAGTAACCCTGTCTGAAGTATTATTACAAGCGCAGGGCCAGTGAGCAGATAGCAGCCGCTGCGTTCAGGTCTACTGCTCTGCGGCCCCCCCAGCCTCAGACCCCTCAGGCTGCGACACTAAAATACCACCATAATAATTCACAAGTGATAATAACTCAGAACTCAACGGTTTAAATAGCTTATTTATTCCTTGCTATGTGTGAATTCCTAATACTTGTACAACAATAGATGAGATATTTTAGTGGTTCCTATTCTTATTAGTATAATTATAATTATTGTGGACTAGTGACCCGGCTCAGGGTCTGGTTCTGGAGGACTAGTGACCCGGCTCAGGGTCTGGTTCTGGAGGACTAGTGACCCGGCTCAGGGTCTGGTTCTGGAGGGCTAGTGACCCGGCTCAGGGTCTGGTTCTGGAGGGCTAGTGACCCGGCTCAGGGTCTGGTTCTGGTCTTTAGGACTAGTGACCTCCCTGGTCTAGCTGGTGTTTTTCTCCGTCTCTAACTGGTCTCTAACTGGTCTCTAACTAGTGTATAACTGGTGTGTTTCTCCGTCTCTAACTGGTTTCTAACTGGTCTCTAACTGGTGTGTTTCTCCATCTCTAACTGGTCTCTAACTGGTCTCTAACTGGTCTATAACTTGTCTCTATCTGGTCTCTAACTGTTCCTCCGTCTCTAACTGGTCTCTAACTGGTCTCTAACTGGTGTGTTTCTCCGTCTCTAACTGGTCTCTAACTGGTCTATAACTTGTCTCTATCTGGTCTCTAACTGTTCCTCCGTCTCTAACTGGTCTCTAACTGGTCTCTAACTGGTGTGTTTCTCCGTCTCTAACTGGTCTCTAACTGGTCTCTAACTGGTCTCTAACTGGTGTGTTTCTCCGTCTCTAACTGGTCTACAACTGGTCTCTAAGTGGTCTCTAAGTGGTCACTAACTGGTCTCTAATTGGTCTCTAACTGGTGTGTTTCTCCATCTCTAACTGGTCTCTAACTGGTGTGTTTCTCCATCTCTAACTGGTCTCTAACCTGTGTGTTTCTCCCAGTCTGCCGCCCGGCGAGCTGGCACCTGCTGCGCCAACTGCCAGACGACGACCACCAACACTGTGGCGGCGTAACGCCAACGGAGACCCCGTGTGCAACGCCTGCGGCCTGTACTACAAGCTGCACAACGTAAGAGGAGGGCAGTGTGTGTGTGTCTGTGTGTGTGTTTGTGTGTGCGAGCCAGTCTCACAGGAAATACACGTCACATCATTTAATCTATTCATTTGTGATCTGGGACACGTGATTTAAATTTTTTCGTGCCAAAAAAATTCATTTCAAAAACTCATTCTAAAAAGAACAGATGAAGCAGCTACCTTTTCTCCGTCGCGGTTTGCCAACAGAGCAGCCCACCTGCATTAAATATATCCAGGAATTGTCACAATTTCTCAGAATCAAAGGTGAAGGTATAAACGGGTGGCCAAAAGCTGTCATATTGTTAGAAATTTGTGTCCCAGATCAGGAATAAATAGATTACATGATGTGAAGGGACTGGGTGTGTGTGTGTGTGTGTGTGTGTGTGTGTGTGTGTGTGTGTGTGTGTGTGTGTGTGTGTGGTGTGTGTGTGTTTGTGTGTGTGCGTGGTGCGTGCGTGCGTGCGTGCGTGCGTGCGTGCGTGCGTGTGTGTGTGTGTCTTTTATGTGGGGTGAGCGTGTGCGAGTGTGTGTGTCTGGGGGGGCGGGGGGCTCCTCATAAACACTGTGTGGTCGTTTTTGGTTGTGTCTTGGTTGCCATGGTGACATCATCCTTTAGAGATTCTAACATATCCACAGACCAATCACAGCATAGTAGGAACACGGACCTCAGCTCCTACTGACCCTTGACCCCTCCCCCCCCCCCCCCCCCACCAAGGTGAACCGGCCCCTCACCATGAAGAAGGAGGGGATTCAGACCCGCAACCGGAAGATGTCCAACAAGTCCAAGAAGAGCAAGCGCTGCAGCGAGAGCTACGAGGAGTACAAGAGCCCCCCCTTCAGCGGGCACATGTCCCTGGGACACCTCCCCCCCTTCAGCCACGCCGGACACATGCTGCCCACCCCCACCCCCATACACCCCTCCTACAGCCACCCGCACCACCCGCACCACGGCAACATGGTGGCGGCCATGTGCTGAGCCTCACACCGATGCATCATCGGTAACTGGCGACGGAGGTAACGGACTCAGAAGGCTGACGGACCTTCAGTACCTCCAGGGCCAGAGGCTGCCGAGGCTGCTCTCTGGGGATCACTATGTACCATGTCCACCAAACTCTGGGTGGAGCTGGGTGGAGCTGGGTGGAGCTGAGTGGAGTTAGGTGGAGCTGGGTGGAGCTAGGTGGAGCTGGGTGGTGCTGGGTAGAGCTATGTTGAGCTGGGTGGAGCTGGGTGGAGCTGGGAGGAGCTGGGTGGAGCTGGGTGGAGCTGGGAGGAGCTGGGTGGAGCTGGGTGGAGCTGGGAGGAGCTGGGTGGAGCTGGGTGGAGCTGGGAGGAGCTGGGAGGAGCTGGGTGGAGCTGGGTGGAGCTAGGTGGAGCTAGCATCAAAGGGGGAGGCAGGAAGCTTTGGTCCACCCTGACGTTGTGGTACCAGGGGAGTCATGGTACCCTTTGCTTCCCAGAGCAGCTCTCTGTACATTATGGATGTAGGGACTCTACACCCTTAAGGCACAGAGGCTCCCTGCAGGTACATTTGTAGTTACTGTGAATATTGTACATTCTTTAGATGAACTAGAAGGGGTGGAGGACACCACTGAACGGGGCTCCTCTGAACCCTTTCAACACCTGTGCTGGATTTCTGCTCATGGACTATTTTAAAGGAATTTAGAGAAAACACAAACAAGAAAGAAGCAAGCTTCCTTTTTCTAAGTCTTGATCCGAGGCTGTTTATTGTAATTATTGTTCTTATTATAGTTTTTGTTCTTATTGTTATTCAGATAATTTATTTTCACTCCCCCCCTTCTTCTATGACCGCCCCTTAAACAAAGACCCAGGTGTGAAGATATATATTTATAAGCTAAAGCTACAACGACCACCATTTATACTCACATAACAGATCACCTTGTCTCTCCTCCCTCCATGTGTACGAGGTGTGAGAGAGAGAGAGAGGCCCAGAGGGTCACAGCGGGTACCCCCAAACTTCACCCTGTCCCACGCCAAACCAACAGGAAGTGCCATATTGAATTGGGGACCCTGTTTCCCGTCTCCAGACGATAACACGGGCCCAAAGCTCTTTTTACTTGTATTCATAACGGTGCAGAGGAAAGGCCAATTGAAAGGTGTACCCATATTTATTCTATAAGACTCATTATATGTTTTTTATCATGTTGTCTGCGAGCCGTCTGGGTTATGGAGACGCTGCCATTGGTGACTTTAATCCGAGTTTAGGGCCGTTGCTCATCACCCAATGCACCATCAAGCCAAACACTCTCTCTCGGTGCCTCTACGTCCCTCTATATAGATGGGATATATAGATAGATCTATATATATAGATCTATCTATATATATAGACCTATATATATATATATATAGTGTCCGGACGCTTTCTTTATAACGTGTTGAGTGGAGAGACAGGTGCCGCTACATAATGCATCATGTTGATAATAAAGAATCAATTTAAATCAAACAGGGATGCCTCATTATTACTCATTATTACCAAGTGTTTACCAGAGCTGGGGAGTAAAGAGTACATAAATATAGAGCACAGAGTATATAAATATAGAGTATATAAATATAAATATGGAGCCCAGAGTATGTAAATATAGTGTATAAATATAGAGTCTATAAATATGGAGCCCAGAGTATGTAAATATAGAGTATAGAGTATATAAATATAGAGTATAGAGTATGTAAATATAGAGTATAGAGTATATAAATATAGAGTATAGAGTATATAAATATAGAGTATAGAGTATATAAATATAGAGTATAGAGTATGTAAATATAGAGTATAGAGTATATAAATATAGAGTATAGAGTATATAAATATAGAGTATAAAGTATATAAATATAGAGCATAGAGTATATAAATATAGAGTAAAAAGTATTGAGTATATAAAGAGCATTGAGTATATATTTTAATTTCTATAAAATAATTCACTCCCTGTGGTCATACCCAAAGAAGTGAAGCCTGCACTGAGCTCTGCTGTAATTTCCTCCGAGATGGGGGATATTATTGATACGCCATGTTGATCAATCAAACGGTACAGTGAGGATGTTCATAAAACCAAGTGCCAAGCGCCAACAATCGCTAGATTGACCCACTCCCTGTATACGACAATAGATAGCTAGGATGAGATGCTACACAATGCAAAGTACTATTTTTAAGTGCTAGGACGTAAGAAGCTAACATACAATCAGTGCGTTAGAGGGGCCAACAGATCTATAAATATGTAGATCTATATGTATAGATCTGATGAGTCGGGTCGGAGGTCCTAAACCAGGCGCATCATGGATGTTCTAGGCTGGACACAGGTTGTGCCAGTGAACAGAGCATGGGGAAGGAGGGGAGAGGGGAGAGAGACTGTCAGACAGACAGGAACGCACCGGGATAATAACTCCAGTGCCATAGTGCGTCTCACAGTCCTGAGCCATGGTGGGTGAACGAGAAGTTACTTAATATAGAGAGTGGGAGGACATTCATACACACATGTACAGAGAGAGAGAGGGGAGAGGGAGAGGAGAGAGAGAGAGAGAGAGAGAGAGAGAGAGAGAGAGAGAGAGAGAGAGAGAGAGAGAGAGAGAGAGAGAGAGAGAGAGGAGAGAGAGAGAGAGAGAGAGAGAGAGAGAGAGAGAGAGAGAGAGAGAGAGAGAGAGAGAGAGAGAGAGAGAGAGAGAGAGAGGGAGAGAGAGAGAGAGCGAGAGAGAGAGAGAGAGAGAGAGAGAGAGAGAGAGAGAGAGAGAGAGAGAGAGAGAGAGAGAGAGAGAGAGAGAGAGAGAGAGAGAGAGAGAGAGAGAGAGAGAGAGAGAGAGAGAGAGAGAGAGAGAGAGAGAGAGGGAGAGAGACAGAGAGAGAGAGAGAGGGAGAGAGAGGGAGAGAGAGGGAGAGAGAGAGAGAGAGCGAGAGAGACAGAGAGAGAGGAGAGAGAGAGGGAGAGAGAGGGAGAGAGAGGGAGAGAGCGAGAGAGAGGCTATGTCTAACTATGCTGTGACTGTGGAAGTAGCAGAACCTGATGACACCCACCCACCCACCGGCCCACCCGCTCCCCACAGGGCCTTCGCCTTAAAATGGGCCACCCTCCACCCTCCTCCATCCATCCTCCACCACCCACAGACTGATTGTCAGTCCTTTCTTCCCGTGTCTGCGGACGACAAATTCACCCTGTCTGCAGACAATCGCCTCTTTTCTTCGGCGCTCGACGAAGACAAGGGAGGAGGAGATAAAGACAGAGGAAGGGAGGAAGCAATAAAAGAAAGAAAGAAAGAAAGACAGAACGGAGGAAAATAAACAAAGATGGATAAGACGCGTTTGTCCCGGAGAATCCTGAGCCGGGCTAATGAGCGGTGCGGGGGCCCCTCGGGACTGGGGGGGCCCCTGGGACCGGGCGGCCGGGCCCCGATCCTATGACAGGGCTGACAATGGGCCCCGGGCTCAGCCCCAGGAACCTGAGAGGAGGAGGAGGAATCTAGGCCGAAAGGACGGAGGGCAGAGAGGGAGAGAGAGGAGGGAGGAGGAGGGAGGAGGGAGGGAGGGAGGAGGAGGGAGGAGGGAGGAGGGAGGGAGGGAGGAGGAGGAGAGGGAGAGAGGGAGAGAGAGAAAGAGAGAGCGAGAGAGAGAGAGAGGAGAGGGAGGAAGAGAGAGAGAGAGAGGGAGAGAGAGAGAGAGAGAGAGGGAGAGAGAGAGAGAGAGAGAGAGAGAGAGAGAGAGAGAGAGAGAGAGAGAGAGAGAGAGAGAGAGAGAGAGAGAGAGAGAGAGAGAGAGAGAGAGGGAGGGAGATGGAGACAGAGAGGGAGAGAGAGAGGGAGAGAGAGGGAGGGAGACGACGAGAGCCCTCAGAGGCTATATCTCCACCCTCCAGCCCACAGATGCTCTGGAGGAACCTCTTCAACGTGCTTCTACTGCTTGGCAGTTGGTTCTATGAACATCCTTACTGTACCAACAGCGACATATTGTTTCACATTGTTTTGCCAAATGCTCTAAATGTAAATGTCCTCAGGTTAATGACCATAAATGCAAAAGGGCACACGTAGAGTTGACAAAATATCACTTATCCACAAACACTCACCCACCCACACACACTCTCATCCATAAAGGCAAACACACTGACCCAAAAACATACGCACACACACACACACACACACACACACACACACACACACACACTGACCCACACACCTACACCCAAACACACACCCACACCCACACAGACACACACAATTTGGGTACGTACACACGAGTCAGGCACACACGGGCGAGGCGTCCTTTTCACACAGTCAGGTGGGGCGCTAGCTGGAAAGCAGGCCAGGGGAAACTGGAGACACGGAGGGGAGCAGCGAGAGACGGGAGACGAGGAGAGTCTGCAGTCAAAGAGAATAAAACCGAGCCGCCGTCCCTCAGTGGACTGGAGCTGGAGTCTACGCACGCACGCGCACACATGCACACGCACACATGCACACGCACACACTCTCCCTCTCACTCCTAGCATCCACAAAGAAATGCACCATTACCTTTGTGGACGACAATGACGTTGGTGACCATGCCCAAAATGTTACATTTTTTAAATGTCACACACGCACGCGCTTGAACACAAGCGTACAGACACACACATGTACACACCCAACCACCCACACACACACACACACACACACACACACACACACACACACACACACACACACACACACACACACACACACACACACACACACACACACACACACACACACACACACACACACACACACGTACACGTACACGTACACGTACACGTACACACGTACACACACACACACGCACACCTTCCGTCATCATCTTCGCCACTCTCCTCCCATCTTTGATTTCATGTTATTGTTGCCTGCCCGCCTCTGTATTGTCCTTTATGAAACAACAGCTTTGTTAGAGGCAAAGCTCAGGAGGAGTAATGTCCCTGATGTGGCAGATCAGGCTGCTACAGCTCCGGCTGCTCCTGCTGCGTTGTGTTGGTGTTAGTAGAATACTTTGGGACAGTTCTTATTCGTTTTCTGGAGTGTCTGTACTTTACTTGAGTTCGTATTATATATTCACGTAGACCATCCCTTTTAGAATTTAACTTTTAATGCACTGTATTCACTGCGGACTCACTGTAATCCTGCTAATGGATAATCCGTTCAGATTAACCCCAGACTATAAAGGCTCATCAAGACCCTGTAATACCATTTGGAAAATCACAGCCGCATGTCCGTAAAGCTACGTAGCACGCCGCGGTATATGTCCTCCTCATCGACCAGCGCTGGGGCTGATAGTCAGTCACTAAGATGTATCCAGTATGACCACTGCACAGGCAGGCTAACGCACACCAACGCAGACCAACGCACACACACACACACACACACACACACCAATGCACACACGCACACCATCTCACACCAACGCACACACACACACACACCAACGCACGCTCACACAAACACACACCTAAGGTCAGCTGCTTGGACCGATTGAGAACTTTATGAGTGCGTTTAAGGCCCGACAGCGATCTGCTGCTGGCTACAACAACAAATACATGAGAGAGCTTCAAAATAGCTCACAGAAGGTCCTGCAGATGAGATGAAGATAGCGATGAAAGATCAGAGAAAGCCTCTTATGTGTGAATGCTTTTCCTTTATCGCCATGGTGACATCACCCATCTCAGGGAGAACAGGGGGGGGGGGGGGGGGGAACAAAACGCTGAGGAGAACAATGAAGAGAGGTCCTGTTTGGGTAAAGGAACGATGAGGTGAACACTAGAGCTGATGTAGAGACCGCCTGTCTGGAGAACGCCTTCCACTGCAGAGAAGTCCATATTCTCTCGCCCGGATGTCGGCTCCTTTCATTGGCCGGCCGTTCAGCCTCTCGCTCTGGGTCTCCTCCCTGACCTGTCTGATGGGCCGTGGTGATAGGGCCCCGGCGCCCCCCCCGGCGGGCCCCCCTGCAGTACGTGGCGTGCCAGGGTAGCGTGACCAGAGAGGGGCCGGCGTGGCGTGGGTCTCCGGCGGCCGGGACACAATGCGCTCTCTGTGAGGCCTCAGACCTCGACGTGGGACCAGGGGTCCGGCATGACATCATCGGCCCCGGGGGTCGCCCGGCGACCTTCACCCAGCGGCGCGGCCGCCACAACGCCCGCACTCACAGACCGGAGCGTAGCTCATGGTGAGTGCAGCACGGACATACCAGGGGAAGAGGAGGGAAACCCCCACTGGGACCACTGGGACCACTGGGACCACTGGGACCACTGTTCACTTCTATTATTGCATAGCCCTTAATCACTGGTACAGTCCCAAAGGGCTTAACAGGACAAATATATGTATTTTGTACTCTTATTGTATTTTTTATTCAATTTATTTTACGACAGCGGTCAGCCGCTCTGAGGAGGGCAGAGGAGGGCTTCAAGGGGAGCATGAAGCTGAACGTAGAGTCGAAGGGGGGCCTGACCAACGGGAGAGAGTATAGAAGACACACAACATCCTACACTTCCATGTTGAGACGTTTACAGACGTTTTGATGGATTGTTTCAACATTAATGTGGATCCTAACATGTGCAGGCCCATCCTGGGTTAACGTCAACAGCCTGTACAGAGGAGGCCATCTTCCCTCAGTGTGACCTACAGTGCATGCACACGGTCGCACACGCAGGGACCGGACCGCCTCC
>OLKM01001515.1:62500-71776 GCA_900291075.1 Melanogrammus aeglefinus
ACGCTCCAGAGGGTGTGGTCTGTTCTAACACAATCACAAGGGGCTGGGACAGAGGGGGCATAGTGAACAACATTTAAAGTCTTTATCACCCGTCCATCCTGCAGACGCGGGCTCTAAATTGACAACAGATCACTAACGCTCCCAGGCCAGGTACTAACGGCATTACTCTGTCTAACAACATCTGTCTGTCCATCCTAACCCAGTTAGCTGCCGAACAGGAAACCCCTGCAGAAGGACACGGCAAGGGTAGCATCCATCTGATATCTTCACTGACAGCACACGGCTCTCAAGAGCATGGAGACAACAGAACGCTCCTCTACAGACCATGGGGTGAGAAGAGTGACTTCCACAGACCATGGAGACAGCAGAACACTCTTCTATAGACCATGGAGACGGCAGAACACTCTTCTATAGACCATGGAGACAACAGAACGCTCCTCTTCAGACCATGGGGTGAGAAGAGCGACTTCCACAGACCATGGAGACAACAGAACACTGTTCTATAGACCATGGAGACAGCAGAACACTCTTCTATAGACCATGGAGACAGCAGAACACTCCTCTACAGACCATGGGACAGGCACTTGACAGACACCTGGACCCAGATCTCTGGCGACTCCGAATGGGGTCACTCCCAACAGGCTGAGGACTGTAAGTGACCCAATAGAAACAGGAAATTCGCTGGGAGTGGATGAGTTATATGAAGACAAAGGCCAGCAGAAGCTGCGGGTGAGGTGGCCTGCGTTACGTGGCTCCCTGTGTGGTGAACACGAGGTGTTTGTTTTATACAACTCCGCCGCTGTCATCTGAGTGCTGCTGTGCTGCTCTTTGTCATGCCAACAAAGCTGCTGGCTTTAGCGGTAATCTTAGACCGCGTCCCGTCAGAGAGAGAGAGAGGCCAGGTGAGGCAGAGCAGAGGCAGAGAGAACTGATTCCTACCAGAGGCCCTCTGCTGTACATGATGATGTGAAGAACCCTATTCCTACCAGAGGACCTCTGCACTGCATCGAGGCTGAAAACACACATTACTCATCATAGTGAACCCAGAGAGCCTGACATGCAAAGACAGAGAGGAGCACTGTTCTGAACTCAGTGATGATTCCCTCCTCATTCCAGACAAGTGATCAAACACATTTACGTTGGCACGTTGAATGTTCTGCATTGAGTGTATTTCAGAGTCAATTAAGTCTCTGAAATAGCAGTAGAGGGTTGAGTTCATCCACTCAGTCTGCATTAAGATAAAGAACATCTCTTATAGGCAGTTAATGAACAACAGCCAACACAGCAGGAACACAGACAGACATTACAGGGAAGGGAATGGTACAGACAGACATGCAGACAGTGAGCAGATGGACCTACTGACACACACAAAGAAGCAGAGAGGGAGATAATGGAGAAACAGTGTGTACTGCTGGAGGCAGAGGAGGAGGAGGAGGAGGAGGAGGGAGGAGGAGGAGGAGGTGGAGGAGGAAGGGTGGAGGAGGGAGAGGAGGAGGTGGAGGAGGAAGGTGGAGGAGGGAGAGGAGGAGGGAGAGGAGGAGGAGGTGGAGGGAAAGGAGGAGGAGGAGGTGGTGGAGGAGGAGGAGGAGGAGGGAGAGGAGGAAGGGAGAGGAGGAGGAGGAGGAGGAGGGAGAGGAGGAGGTGGAGGAGGAGGAGGAGGAGGAGGTGGAGGAGGAGGAGGAGGAGGAGGAGGTGGAGGGGAAGGAGGAGGTGGAGGGAAAGGAGGAGGAGGTGGAGGAGGGAGAGGAGGAGGTGGAGGAAGAGGAGGTGGAGGAGGGAGGAGGGAGAGGAGGAGGAGGTGGAGGAGGAGGTGGAGGAGGAGGTGGAGGGAAAGGAGGAGGAGGTGGAGGTGGTGGAGGAGCAAGATGAGGAGCAGGAGGAGAAGCAGGAGATGATGAAGGAAGCCATACTTTAGTTCCATGTAGAGTCTCTACAAAGGGGCAGGGATGGGAGGAGGGGGAGGAGAGGTGAGGAGGGGGGAGGACACCAGCCAAGGTCCACGTCTTATATGGAGCCACGGGCAGCTGCTATGGACCCACACTCCCCAACACCCTCCCTCCCCCTCTCTTCATGTTTCAAACACTCTCTCTCTCGTCCTGTCCTCCTAACTCTCTCTCTCGCTCTTTGAGATAAGCACTGTGAGTAAGTCCTCTGCCCGTACTCTCCTGTACCCCTCCTCTTCACTCCTCTCTCTCTCTCTCTCTCCAGCTATCTCTCTTTCTCTCTCTCTCTCTCTCTCTCTCTCTCTCTCTCTCTCTCTCTCTCTCTCTCTCTCTCTCTCTCTCTCTCTCTCTCTCTCTCTCTCTCTCTCTCTCTCTCTCTCTCTCTCTCTCTCTCTCTCTCTCTCTCTCTCTCTCTCTCTCTCTCGCTCTCTCATTGGCTGCGATTCTAGCCATCTCAAGGCGTCCAGAGGAGGCGCCTCAGATGAAGTCACCATTTGAAGCTAGCTTCCTGATCTCGTGTGCTCAGCAGTTTGGATGTGAGTCGTAGGGGAGCTGCACCTGGCTCTGGAGATGGCTATCAGAAGAGGTCAGTGTCCTGGAGGTCTGAACTTCTCCTGGCCACGCGTCCCCATAAACCAAACCTCTCACGCGACACTTTAAGCACCTTTGTTAACACACAAAGAAACGCTCGTAAAGTTTCCCCTTTAGGTTGTGCGCTGATGTGTTTATGCTTTGGATGCTAGGAATTTGTGCAGGAGATTAAAATTGTTTACGACAATTATAAAGAACTGCACTGGACATTATTAAAGATGTGACAAAATGTCTCTTGATGGGGGCAGCATCCCTCTGTTGGGTGGCTAGAAACAGAACAATACGGGCCACGAGAAGTTCAGCATAAACAGACTGCTGGTGGAACAGCACACACAACTAAATCAATCCCACCAATGGAGTCACGAACCAGTTCAAACCGTTCTCTGAATTCAATCGGGCGGTGTGTTTGAACGGTGGGAGTCAGCCACACACCGCGATGTGACACACATTCTACCAGCCACACACCACTTAACCCTGACCTCGCACTCCACAGGACACACCACACACACACTCGCACACGGCACACCCAGACGCACACACACGGGCACACGCACACACACACACACACACAACACACACACACACACACACACACACACACACACACACACACACACACACACACACACACACACACACACACACACACACACACACACACACACACTCACTCACACACACACACATAAAGGCGCCCACACACGCATACATGCGCACACACACACACAGGGGACACGAGAGATTTGGACTAACTGCAGCAGGTAAAGTTGAACCAAGAGAAAAGAAGAAACGAGTATTAAGACGAGGAAGAAGGGAACAGAAATCTATCCATCGTTTTTTATTCTATCAGTTCCTCCGTCTCTCTGATCCCACGGCGGTGATGATGACGGAGTCAGAGATAATCTGCCAGGATCACAGCTTCCTTTGTGCCTGCGCCGTACGTTCCAGTCTCCCGCTCACGTTCAAGACGAATCACACGTGAACGGCCTTGCTGCGGCAGGAGAAGAGGTTAAAGCCCCTTCCCCCTTTTTTTTTTACTTCTGTCTCTCTCCGATTCTCTGAGTCTTTGTTGCACATGAGCTCTATTCACTGGCCTGCCAGCTCAACCGCTGCCGGCCGCGTGGACACACAGCGAACAAGCCGTCAATACAAATGAAACGGAGAGTGAAAAGTAATTACGATTCTCCTCCTAATCCCTTTCACTTCCCAGCCTTAACTCCTCAACGTTCGCCTTACCTTTCCTGATGTGTGTGTCTCTGTGTGTGTGTCGTGCGTGCGTGCTTGTGTCTGTGTGTGCATGCATATGGGTGTCCATGTGCATGTGTGCGTGGGTCTGTGTGTGTGTGTGTGTGTGTGTGTGTGTGTGTGTGTGTGTGTGTGTGTGTGTGTGTGTGTGTGTGTGTGTGTGTGTGTGTGTGTGTGTGTGTGTGTGTGTGTGTGTGTGTGTGTGTGTGTGTGTGTGTGTGTGTGTGTGTGTGTGTGTGTGTGTGTGTGTGTGTGTGTGTGTGTGTGTGTGTGTGTGTGTGTGTGTGTGCGTGCCCCCACCTTGTGCTAATCAGGCTCAAGTCTCTCAGGGATCAAGTCTCTCTGTCACTGATCAGGATAACATGTCCAATTAATCCAATCTCTCTCCCTCAAATCTCCATTCAGAGGCGAGCCCAGAAAGACTTTTTTCCTGGTCCCTCATCCATCTGAGCTCTTAAAGAGGACAAAACACAGGCTGGTGCCTCCAGGGTGGGTGGTGGAGGGTGTAGACCCAGCGAGGCATTGGAGGTGGTAGTGGTGGTGGGGGTAGATTAGCCTCTACCTGTTCCCCCATACCTGGGTCAAGAGGAATTAGCGGGGAGCTGAGGGGAGAGACGGCGGAGAGTGTGAGGAGTCGGAGAGACATGATAAGGAGCAGAGACGAGGGACGGAGGGATGCATACCGCGGAACTTAATTACCCCAGCAGAGGGCATGGAGAGAGGGCTGATTGGAACGGAGAGGAGAGAGCGGGCTCCAGGGAGAGAGAGAGAGAGAGAGAGGAGAGAGAGAGAGAGAGAGAGAGAGAGAGAGAGAGAGAGAGAGAGAGAGAGAGAGAGAGAGAGAGAGAGAGAGAGAGAGAGAGGAGAGAAGAGCAGCTCCAGAGAGAGAGAGAGAGAGAGAGAGAGAGAGAGAGAGAGAGAGAGAGAGAGAGGGAGAGAGAGAGAGAGAGAGGAGAGAGAGAGAGAGAGAGAGAGAGAGAGAGAGAGAGAGAGAGAGAGAGAGAGAGAGAGAGAGAGAGAGAGAGAGAGAGAGAGAGAGAGAGAGAGAGAGAGAGAGAGAGAGAGAGAGAGAGAGAGAGAGAGAGAGAGAGAGACTAAGTTAAGCTAAGACCATCTGCATTAAGAGTTCAGGCTATCTGCTGATCAGCGAGTTGCGGCTGCGGCTCTACTGGACACAGAGTTGATGGGGACGGCGAGGGGTGTGTGTGATGTGTGTGTGTTGTGTGGTGTGTGTGTGTGTGTGTGTGTGTGTGTGTGTGTGTGTGTGTGTGTGTGTGTGTGTGTGTGTGTGTGTGTGTGTTCGTATCTGTGTCAGTGTGTGTGTGTTTTGTGCGTGTGTGTGCTGCTGTTGCTTCTTAAGTTGACTTGAATAATCATCCAAAACCCGCGAGGAGGAACAGGAGATGGCGTTAAGACTAAGTTAAGCTAAGACCATCTGCATTAAGAGTTCAGGCTATCTGCTGATCAGCGAGTTGCGGCTGCGGCTCTCCGGGACTCAGGCTACGAGGAACAGGCTCAGGGCTCTTTTCTGAGGAGGTCAGGGCTCTGTGAGCCGCTCTTCCAGAGAGATGCACCTCATGGATATGAGACATCTCAGAACCTCCCGGTCTGAGGCGGCAGGCGGCGCTGTAGGGGGGGGGGGGGGGTCCCACCGGGGGAGGGAGGGGGGGGGGGGGGGGGGGGGGGGCTGGGCGACCCGGCCACACTGGGCCCGGGAGGACGGACAGGATGGAGGGAATTAAAGCCAGCAGAGAGGAAGAGGAAGGCCGCCCGTTAATAGGGCCAACTTCAGAGCCAAATTACACAGGCGCCGCTGAGATAGCATCAGAGTGAGGCCGCGCGCGCGGTCTGAGCACAGCACTCAGTGCTCTACATCACCGTCATTACCTCCTTATCACCGCCATCGCTCAGAGCAGCTCACAGAGGACCCCCCCTCCCCCCCCACGTCAGCTCCATAACTTGAGGAGGTCAGGACCCCCCCTCCCCACTAGTAGGTCATCTCAAAGCTTCTCATAAGCGGGAGGGGGGGGGGGAGTTTTAATGTGAAAGCCTTCTACTCCTCTTCGTCTTCCTGTAAGGTCCTCTGTGATTGGTCCCTGCAGACCAGCCCTGCGGCTCATTCGCTGACGGGACCCTGATTTGGTGAAGGGCGCGGGTCACTTCCTGTGCTGGCTGAACATTTCAGGGTAAAGGATGTTTGGAGGCCTGGGGGGGGGGAGGGGGGGAGGGGGGTTAGAAGTTGGAGATGGGGGAGGAGGTAAGGAGGTCCAAGTGTGTGGGGAGGGGGGGGGGGTTGGAGAGGGGAGGAGAAGGGAGGTCCTCGTGTGTGTGTGGGGGGGGGGGGGGGCCGGGGGGGTAGGAGGAGAAGGAGGTTGAGGGGAAGTTGTAGTGTGGTTGGGGGGGGGAGGGGAGGCTGGGGGGGGTCCCAGTAAAAAGTCTGTCTGGCTGCAGGTCACGGGCCAGAACACAGAGGCCCACCTAATGGAGGTCAGGGGTCAAGGGTCAAGGGGAGGTGCTGAGAGGGAGTAACGCAGGGCAAGTGCATCAGAGGCTGGACTCGCTGAATCAGCCTGAACTCACAGGCTCAGGTTCCCCCTCTGAAGTTCAGACGTCAGACTGAAGCTGAAGGGGGGTGTCCTGTTGACCCGGGGGGGTCACCAGCGACCTCACGTCTCTTAAGAAGCACCAGGACAACAAACAGGGCGGAGGGGGTGGTGGTGGGGTACTCTGACCGAAGGGGACGTCCTCCGAGCTCCATAAACCTGCAGCCACGTCAGGGACCACTGCTATGAGATCTGTGGAGACACTGAGGACACACACAACACACACACACACACACACACACACACACACACACACAGACACTTCATTGTGGAGACACTGTGATGACACACACACACACACACACACACACACACACACACACACACACACACACACACAATTTTCACTGAGGAGACACTGAGGACACACACACACACGCTTCACCGTGGAGACACTGTGAGGGCACCGATGAGACACTGTGGGGACACACACACACACACACACACACCCTCTTCACTGTGGAGACACACACACACACACGCACACACACACACAACACACACTTCACGTGGAGACAGTTTGAGGACACTGACGAGACACGGTGGAGACACACACACACACACACACACACACACACACACACACACACACACACACACACACACACACACACACACACACACACACACACGCACTTCACGTGGAGACACTTTGAGGACACTGATGACACACTGTGGAGACACTGCTCCACTAGGAGCCACCAGCTGGTGACGGGGGCAGAGAGCGGAGGTGATGGAGGACGTGTGTTTTGTGTTTGCTGACATGAGGACGGCTCAGCTGGGGGTCTGCTGGGGGGGGGTTCCAAACCCGTTACAGGCCGACAGTGAGGGCCTGGAGCCACCACCCCCCACACTCCCCCCCCCACTGGGCCCTAATCGGATTGGTCGGCGGCTAACGGCGTTAGGTGAGCCGCTCGCCACTTCATGCTCCCAAGTTGTTGGCAGTAATTTTCTCCAATTAGCAGCTCTCAGCAGACCACAGGCCACTGCAAACACCAGGCAGAGTGGGTGAGTGTGTGAGTGTGTGCGTCCGGGTGTGTGAAGGGGTGTTTGTTTCAACAGGAGATTCAATTTGAAGTCCAATCGAATCAGAGAGTTCAGGGACCAGACGCCAGGACCAGACCGGCTCTGGTTACCCTAGGAGCCGGGGCTCATTGGGACTGTAGTCCACTAGGACTGAGGTGGTCCAGAGGGGGGCTTTTTACCTGGGAGCCGGGGCTGATGGGAACTGTAGTCCGCTAGGAGTGAGTGGGTCCAGGGCAGGCGCCAGGACCAGGATCGGACCGGGTCTGGTTACCCCGGGACCATCCTCACACGGTACAGTACGGTAACCCTCCCCATAGGGGGGGGGGGGGGGGGGACAGCCTCACCCTATCCTTCCCCAGCCCTCCCCCCACCCAAGAAAAGTAGGAATAAAACAACACATTTTTTTAAATGTTAAACGCGGTTGCTAAGCAGCCTTTAATCAAAGCAGTTCTGGTTCTGTCCTGAACGACGTGGTGTCTGGTGTCAGTAGTAATGTTGGTGTGAGACATGTTGTTGGTGTGGTTGTGTTGTTGTGTTGTTGGTGTGGTTGTGTTGTTGTGTTGTTGGTGTGAGACGTGTTGTTGGTGTGAGATGTGTTGTTGGTGTGGTTGTGGTGTTGGTGTGAGACGAGTTGTTGGTGTGGTTGTGTTGTTGGTGTGGTTGTGTTGTTGTGTTGTTGGTGTGAGGTGTGTTGTTGGTTTGTGACGCGTTGTTGGTGTTGTTGTGGTGTTGGTGTGAGACGAGTTGTTGGTGTGAGACATGTTGTGGGTGTGAGACGTGTTGTGGGTGTGAGACGTGTTGTGGGTGTGAGACGTGTTGTGGGTGTGAGACGTGTTGTGGGTGTGAGACGTGTTGTGGGTGTGAGACGTGTTGTGGGTGTGAGACGTGTTGTGGGTGTGAGACGTGTTGTGGGTGTGAGACGTGTTGTGGGTGGGAGACGTGTTGTGGGTGTGAGACGTGTTGTGGGTGCGAGACGTGTTGTGGGTGTGAGACGTGTTGTGGGTGTGAGACGTGTTGTGGGTGCGAGACGTGGGGCTGCGTTGGGTTTGTTTCGGGAGTGTTTAGACGTGTTTGTGGGTGCGAGACGTGTTGTGGTGCGAGACGTGTTGTGGGTGCGAGGCGTGTGTGTGGGTGCGAGACGTGTTTGTGGTGGGAGACGTGTTGTTGGTGTGGGAGACGTGTTGTGGGTGTGAGACGTGTTGTGGGTGCGAGACGTGTGTGGGTGTGAGACGTGTTGTGGTGTGAGACGTGTGTGGGTGTGAAGACGTGTGTGGGTGTGAAGACTGTTGTGGGTGTGAGACATGTTGTGGGTGTGAGACGTGTTGTGGGTGTGAGACGCGTTGTGGGTGTGAGACGTGTTGTGGGTGCGAGACGTGTTGTGGGTGTGAGACGTGGGGCTGCGTTGGGTTTGTTTCGGGAGTGTTTAGACCTGAGAGGAGGGAGAACATTCACCCAGTGAGGGCTGAGGCGCCTCCACGTTCTACAGGAAGCAATCTGACCCAGATAACAATCAAGGGGGGGGGGGGGAGAGAACGGGGGGGGAGTGAGAGAACGGGGAGGGGAAGTGAGAGGAGAACGGGGGAGAGTAGGTGAACGAGACAGATGGTGGAAAAAAATGAAAATGAAAACAGAAAGCCTCCGTGAGGATGGTCTGTTCATCCAGCCGTCCGTGAGTCAGCCTGGAGGCCGTCTGACTCACGGCCGGGTGAGATGGGGAGGAAGGGGGGGGGGGGGGGGGGGGGGCTTGGGAGTTGACATGCGGGACCGGCGGCCATGACAGTCCATCCTACAGGAGGGGGTGGGGGGGGAGACCGGGGGAGCAGGAGAACATAGCGTCCAAACCCCATCAATCAGGGAGAGGAAGGAGA
>OLKM01001515.1:95905-127803 GCA_900291075.1 Melanogrammus aeglefinus
GCCATGTTGGGCGACCCGCCCGGAGACACAAAGCCCCTGGCGGTCCAGAACCCGTGCGTCCCGGCCTGTCAGTGGGGGGGGGGGGGATTAGGTCTGCGTCCAGACGCCGGTACACACAGCAGAGCCGGGAGCAGAAAATACCCCTTTAATCTGATAACGGCGTGTTTACACAACACAAAGTGAATCAGAAAGGCCGGCCCAAAGTTAGCCTACATTAAACTGTAGGAAACATCCTGCTTGGTAAGGGGTGTCTTTGCCGGCCGTGAAACCAATGGACCATGCATTCCCTGGACAGATCCTTGGTCAGGCCTAGGGCCCGGCGGTCAAACCCACAACCTTCCCTTTCTGCCCGATGGGTCGTACACGGCTGCCACTAATTGCGTAAAGACAAACATGAAACAAGAGGTAAAACAAACAGAGTTAACTCGATTCCCTCCCCGTTTCTACCGCCACGAACAAGGTCTCATGAGCGTGCTGATTATCGGGAGTGGATTTCCTTCATCTTGTGAACCGATGACCTTCCTGTGTGTTCTTGGTAATCATGTCACTAAAACACAATAAATGCCGCCGCATCTGAAGCCAAAAAAAAACCTGAAAACATTTAATTAATCTGGAGAGATATGGTGCAATTTGTATTCTGGACGCTTTCGCTTTCAGTGGAAAGTTGTTCCTGAGATTCCAACACATGAAGTAACACTGTTTCTGTTGAGGAGTTGGCCCTTCCCGCAGTGGAGTATTTATACAAGAACGCTGTTGAATTATTTCATAATGTGTTGATAGTTCTAATTGTTGGACAACCCCAGAAGCAGTCTCCCCAGACCCCACGAGGGCTGGATTAGGTTGTTTCTTTTGTTTAGCAGCGCTGTGTTTGGCATGTGAACTGTAACGCGTTACATTCCCGCTCCAAAAAGCCGCTCCTCTAAATGCTTCAGACCGTCTCCAAGAGGTTATTCATGGAGGAAGCTGGTGTTCCCTCAGCACACTGAGGCCCGCAGCCTCCCTCAGCCTCTCGGTAACCCGACTCTTAACCTCAAGGCTCCTCAGAACTGTGGACTCTAGAGACTTGGTTTCTCAAAAGGAGGTCTAAACCCGGACATCCACCAGGTTGATTTGATAATGGAAGTCGGACGCGTCATGTTCTGTGAAATATTGAATTTAGAGTAAACGCTGTATCGGCTGTATCCGTGACCTGTAATTGTGTTTGTTTTAATAACCAATGAGGGTAAGTGCTTGCTCAGTCAAATATAAAGTATTTTTACATAAAATAATATTTGTTTTAGATGTATTCCATATTAAATCAATGTTGCATGGCATGAAATGAAGAATTACATTTATACATCTGGAATTGTAATTATTTCCAATCCCCTTTTAGAGTTTGAATCTGAAGCATGCATCCATGTTTGAAAATAAAACGACCCACGACTGTAGCTCTGCAATAACTCATGAATCCTTCTTCGTGCATCTGAATCTCATGCATTCAGCACCTCGTTCCTTCTTCGGAGACGACCGCAGTGCATTGTGGGTACGCAGAAAACAGACACAAAAGTGAAACGTGGGATGAAGACATGGACCTATTAAAGAAGGATGAAGATGCTTGATGATCATCTATCAACGTTGTTTCGACAGAGTCAGTTCTTCCCCTCAAGGTGATGGTGTACCTGACCTCTCGGCCCCTGCAGGGACTGCTGAGTAGTGTAATCAGGGCTGCCTGTGATGTAATGAGCCTGTTAGCTCTGGCTCTCAGCTCTGGCCTTTTCTCCAGCCGTCCTCCTGAGAGGGTGTGTGTGTGTGTGTGTGTCTGTGTGTGTCTGTGTCTGTGTCTGTGTGTGTCTGTGTGTGTGTGTGTGTGTGTGTGTGTGTGTGTGTGTGTGTGTGCGCAGAGGGGGGGATGACAGGGCCAGTACACACAAAGACAGGAGTAATACAATGCTGAACCATTTTGTGTGTGTGTGTGTGTGTGTGTGTGTGTTAGTGTGTGTGCGTGCGCGGTCGTGTGCGAGTGCGTGCGTGCGCGAGTGAACAGCACATCAATACATTTCTTTATTCAGGTGCCAGCAGTCATTTGCATGAATGTTTTCTTTGTGGCAGAAAGGCGACAGGAGTAGATATGCAAACGGCTTTGTGGTGATGGTGGTACAATGGTGGAACAATGGAGGCAGAATGGCGAGACAATGGCGGTGTTGAGGGGTCAAACACGGCTCTGTCACGCCAGCCTTTATACCTACGCAACACTTTCTCCCTCGTCCAGAAAACCAGCCTATTTAATATGCAAAGTCAACAAAAAAGGAGAACGCTTAAATGGCAAGAAATTGTCTTTCTTCAAATCTTTTCCGCTCTTTATTTTTTCTTTTTATTCCTATATTTAACAATTTATTCATTATTCTTACTCATTAGTCGAAATTGATTGATACATTTTTTTTAGCACATTGAATGAAATGCTAACCGAGGTAAATTCAGTTTTGTTTGAGTTCCTTGTGTAACAGAATTTATTATTTCATTTTCAAAGTGAGCCAGTGTCCTTCATTACGACGCAATTAACTGAGATTCTCATCACATCGGTTCCAGCGGTTCAAATGTTATCTTCCCAATTTCATTTCATTGTATTCTTTTCATTACATATATTTTTTATATTATTAATTTCATTTTAATTACTTAAATTCAATAATTGTATTGCATAAAATATGAGTAATTAAGTACATTAAAATGCCTTCTTCTTAAAAGTTCTGTCCATGTGTGTTCCTGATGTGTTACTCCGGTCATAAAGGATTTTATTGTTACGGCGCGTTAATTATGCAGGAGAAGGAAGATCACACGCAGCGAGGTGCATTCCCCAACCAAACAGTCAAACCAGGAGGAAGTCAGAAGAGAAGCTGATGTAAACTTTAAAAATTGAATGTAAAGAATGAAAGAGAAGCAGAGACAAAGAGGAATGCGTGGAGCAGCGACTGCGGGAGGCGGCCATGGCGTTAATGAGTTCTGCGTTAACCCCTGCTAATTCCATTCACTAGAAGGGGAGAAGGAAATAGAGATAGCTGCCAGATCGTTATCTGGGCCTTGCTCATCAGCACAATGGAGCCTTTTCTGTTTCATCAGGATGAGAAGCCTTCCTCTTATCAAACCAAATTAAAACGCTCTCTCCCGTCTGCCACAGACCAGCCACTGGTACCAGCAGTCTGACGCTGGTTCCGCTGGTTTCGACCCAACAACAGCAGAACCACCATGGAGCCACTGGTACCAGCAGTCTGACGCTGGTTCCGCTGGTTTCAACCCAACAACAGCAGAACCACCATGGAGCCACTGGTACCAGCAGGCTGACGCTGGTTCTGCTTGCCTCAACGCAACCAAAGTGGAACCATTACGGAGCCAAGAACCAGAGCCAATGGGCAGCTCCTGCTGCACCCAGTGGACATCAAACCAGGAGAGGGGAAGGAGTAATGGGTGAGGAGAGGGGTGAGGAGAGGGGGGAGGGAGGGCTGAGTTGAGGGGCAAGGAGGGATGAGTTAAGCTTGCCTCAACGCAACCCAAAGTGGACACCATACGGAGCCAAGAACCAGAGCCAATGGGCAGCTCCTGCTGGCACCCAGTGGGAACATCAAACCAAGAGAGGGGAAGGAGTAATGGGGTGAGGAGAGGGGTGAAGGACGAGAGGAAGGGGAGGGAGGGCTGAGTTGAAAGGGGCAAGGAGGGATGTGTTAAATGGGAGGGGTTGAGTTGAGGGGGGAGGGTGAAGGAGGGATAAATTGAGCGATGGGGTGAGTCGAGGGGGATGGGGGGGAGTTGGAGGGGAAGGGAGGGGGGAGTTGAAGGAGGAAGGAGGGGTGAGTTGAGGGGGGAGGGAGGGGGAGTTGAGGGGGAGGGAGGGGGTGAGTTGAGGGAGGCATGTTAGCGGCATCGCCACTAGTAAAATAGTTAATTAACAGCACAGCTGTTTATCAGAGGACGGCTCCTAATTGCTCTTTTTAATCTCTCGCTCTCCGCCTCGCCTCGCCTCTCAGAGCGTGTCCCGCCGTGTTGTGCCTGCTGCGTCGCCAACGAGTCCTTCACCGCTGCTCTGCTCACCAGACTCTGGTTTGGTCTCTGATCCAGGAGCAGCTCGGCTCGTGACTGATCGATAAACATGTGGGTGCTCCAAGAGTTGACCTGAAGAGTTCACCCTGAGCTGACCTGCACTCAGCGGTCCAATAGGACGTGTTCTCAGATGAGGCAGACTGGTTAGTAGACGAGCTAGTAGACTAGTTAGTCGATAAACAGAGAATGTGAATGGAAAAAAACAACCAGTTTGAAATAACGTGACGATGTTGTGGTCATAGCCTGACCAGGAGTGAGTCTTTGGGTCTCTCAGTCTCTTCTCAGGGTACTGGAAGCAAACTGGGAGCCTGGGGGAAAAGCTTTCTCCCAGGAGCACTCCCGGTCGACTGCCGGTCTCTCTCCGTCTCTCCCACTAGACAGCCAGTATCTCTCTGCCCCCCCCCCCCCACCCCAGTAGACTGCCAGTCTCTCTCTGTCTGCACAATAACATGCGTCTCTAATAGCTCTAATAGCAGATTATAAAGCATGCACACAGACACAAACAGTGGCATGCACGCACACACACACACACACACACACACACACACACACACACACACACACACACACACACACACACACACACACACACACACACACACACACACACACACACACACACACACACACACACACACAAACACGCATGTAGCGTGCCTACAGCATAACCGCTTCACCCGCAGGCCAACAGGATTAGCATGCGTGTTAAGAGGTATTGTTTGGGGAGGAGGATCTCTCCCCACAGAGCGGCTTTAGAGCGATCCTCGCCCCTCCTGCTCATTCATCCTCTCACAATCATCTGTTGCTGTAAAACGGGGCGTTGTTGCTAATCATAACACATACTCCTCCTCGGTGGGCTTATGATGCCCCTCCTATGACCAGAACGATCTCTAAACGGCATGCAAGGTTTTGATGGAGACACAATACAAATAAGAAATGGATTTGGAATTAAGCGTTTAGCTTTTTGTTTCCTGAACGGTAGCGTTCTTCAAGTGAAACGGAGAGGTGCGTCCCAACGCGGGGCGCTAGAAGGAACGCAACCAGCTGTGAGACACACAAGATGGAGGAGTCAGTAGGGGAGGAGACATGACGAGGGAACTGGACGTCAGGCGGGGGGGGGGGGGGGGGGGAGTCAGATAAAGATGGCGCTACAAAAAAGAAAGAGCAGATTTGTTTCCTATAAGAGGAACCGAGAGAGATAAGACTAAAGGAACCGTCACTCAGGAACAATCTTACCAGTGTCCTGACTCTCTCCCCCGCCTCCCCCTTCTCTCTCCCCCGCCTCCCCTTTCTCCAATCTCCACAGATCCCTGGTCAGATACCGCGCGGCCTCACTGACTCTGACACCTCCCACTGTAAAACACTCCACAGATCCCTGGTCAGATACCGCGCGGCCCACTGGGACTGCTGACACCCCCCACTGTAAACACCCCGGGCCTACTGGGAAGCCACTGGGATACAGACTGGGCCGCTGGTGAAGGGTTGGTTCAAATGTTATGGTGGGCGATGGCAACATCATAACCATGAGGAGAACATGGTAAGACTTCAGGAACAAAAGGTTGGACTGGTAATTCAGCAGGTTACCAGTAAACCAGGGAATGGGTTTATATAGGATTGGTAACAAAGGTATTACTTAACTATTGTTACATGATGATGTAGCAATAGTGTTAAGTTCTTGCGTTTTGAATTCCCATTTATTTTATATATTGTGTATTAAAGTGTAATTTTATTAGGAAAGTATATATCGATTTGATTATCGCACAGAATAGACACTTGTAGTGAAACAGAAGAAAACACAAGGCTGTTCTTCCTCGGTTGATTTAATGCAGATGATTATCAAAATCAACAGCGACAGCAAAATAGAATGCAGCGTCAGGAAAATTCAAAATACACACGTCTGCTTCCAAAAGGAAAACGTATACATTTAAAAAAAAACATCAGAGTTCATGAGAGCGATAGACGGATCCGTGCCTTCATCAAGAAACGCTGGTTTCCAAACCTCTTCCTATCCTGCTGCTGATGGGGGCCTCAGAGCACCCACGACTCTGACACTGTTCAGGTGGGGGGGCTCATAAAAACGATTTGTAATAATCAAAAGAAGAAAGAATTAAGCAGTGTCGTCGTTTGATTCTGCAGCGCACTGAACGTATGATTGTGACTCCCTGAATATAATCAATACTTTCTGTCTCCATCCCTCAGTCCTCCATTCATAGAAACCCGTCACCTGGAGGTCACCTGGAGGTCACCTGGAGGTCACCTGGAGGTCACCTGGAGGTCACCTGGAGGTCACCTGGGGGTCACCTGGAGGTCACCTGGGGGGTCACCTGGGGGTACCCTGGATGTCACCTGGATCAACAACACGCTGTGATGCTGGAGCTCAGGATTGAACCATCTTCTTGTGGGGGTCGAAGACGTATCTCTTGAAGTGCAGGTGGATGCTGACGGGATGGGACTCGGCTCTGGGCTCGTCCTCCTGCCCTGGCTCCGCTTTCCCGCCTCCTTTCCCCTTCTTCTTAGAGCCGGAACCCAGCAGCTGTTTGGTTTCTGCACGCAGGCCCTCTGGAGACAAAACAAAACGGGCCGCGTTAGCTGTGAGACGGAGGGGTGCTGGTTCCATTCCCCCCCCCCGTTGTGCCTCTATAATGACCTGCTGACGGCGCCCACACTGGGGTCACTAGTGCAGCGCTAGGGGCCGTGACCGGCCTGTACTCAACACAGTAGTGCCAGTGGTGACCTGAGAGGGCTCCTCTTCTTCCTCCTCCTCCTCCTCCTCCTCCTCCTATTGCAGACTGGGGCGTGGCCCCATGAGGCCTCTTGAGCAAGGCACCTCGCTCCTCATTTGTGGAGTAATCTCCATGGCAACGCTTTTCTCCCCCGTAGGTCTGACGTTCACGGCTGCGGGGGTCTCGTGACTCCTCCTCTGGGCGCACGGCCGGCCGCTATCGGACGCCGCCCGGAGACAATCGGCGGTGGCGAGCGAACGTCGGAGCGTACCGAGGGTGTTTGTTTTACGCGCGCATGCTGCTCCGCACGTCCCGTGTCCCACGCCACGTGTCCCACGCCACGTTTCCCCCCCCCCCCCCCCCCCCGCCCCGCCGTGGCCGACTGAACGGCGCCGTGCTTCAGGTTGTTATGGTTACGCCGACGAGATGCCGTCACGGTCGCTGGGCGGCAGAAATCTCTGCCCTGTTATCTTTGATCTGCTGACTAGCATCTCAAGAGATACGCTGCTCTCAGGAACACACAGGGCGCGCACGCCGGCACGCACGCCGGCACGCACACACACACACACACACACACACACACACACACACACACACAACACACACCACGGCACGCACACACACACACACTACTCTCACGACACACAGGGCGCGCACGCCGGCACGCACACACACACACACACACACACACACACACACACACACACACAAAACACACACGCCGGCACGCACAACAACAACACTCGGACGGCTCGTAGCACCGCAAGATACAAGGGATGCTTTCATTACAATAATAATAATAAAGCCTGTGTGTGCGTGTGTAAGTGTGCGTGCGTGCGTGCGTGTGTGTTATGCAGGCCTGTAAGGTGAGGTATGTGCATGTTTTATGGAGGTGTGTGTGTGTGAGCTTCTCCTCCCTGGTGCTTTCCTTTCCCTGCCCACTCCGCAGGGGCCCTGGGCCGGAGCGACACAAGGTAAAATAAACAGGGAGCAGACTTCCCCCGGAACCCCAGGGGTCCCCAGAGGTACCCTGGGAATGTGGCCGGGGTCTCGGGCAGACCACATCCTGAACCCTCGGAAACCCACAACACCACACCGCACAGTTTGGTGTGTGTGTGTGTGTGTGTGTGTGTGTGTGTGTGTGTGTGTGTGTGTGTGTGTGTGTGTGTGTGTGTGTGTGTGTGTGTGTGTGTGTGTGTGTGTGTGTGTGTGTGTGTGTGTTAAATCACCCCCAACTCCACTCCCTTATCAAATACTTCTACTAAATTCACTTTAGTTCTCCCACACCGATATTCCACCCGGTGTAAACCAGGTGTGGACCAGGTGTTAAACAGGTGTGGACCTGGTGTTAAACAGGAGTGGACCTGGTGTTAAACAGGAGTGGACCTGGTGTTAAACAGGTGTGGACCGGGTGTTAAACAGGTGTGGACCAGGTGTTAAACAGGTGTGGACCTGGTGTTAAACAGGAGTGGACCTGGTGTTAAACAGGTGTGGACCTTGTCAATAGGTGTCAATAGGTATGAACCTGTTGTGGACCAGGTGTGGACCAGGTGCGTAGAGGGTCTTTGGGGCCTACCTGCCACCCTGATCTTGTACTTCCCGCTCTGCCCGAAGCCGCCCTCGATGACGCCGGCCTCGCCCGTGGACAGCGCCACCTTCAGGCCCACGAAGAGCTGCATGTTGGTCTCCTTCTTGAACAGGCTGCGGCCAATCACGGTGTAGTCGTCGGTCACCTGACACAGGGGAGGGGCCACAGGATTAACAGAGGAGAACGTTTTAGAACCGGAGCTTTCTCACTGCGCATGTTTCCCTCAAGCAACAGTGATCGAACCGCGTTCTCACACCGGTCTCAACCACCAGCGTGGTCCCCTGACGGCGTGTTGCCATGACAGCATGAGGGCCTGACCCTGTTCCCCCATCCTCAAAAAGCCCTAACCGCGCCCCAACAGGCACCAGGCCTGCAGCCTTCGAAACGTCTCTCACCCCACCACCCCCCTCCCCCCATCATCTATCCTACATCGTGCTATGGTATCTCCCTTCCCCATCCCTCACCCCTCCCCATGTTCCCTCACCCCTCTCTATGTCCCTCAGCCCTCTCTATGTCCCTCACCCCTCTCTATGTCCCTCAGCCCTCTCTATGTCCCTCAGCCCTCTCTATGTCCCTCGTCCCTCTCTATGCCCCTCGTCCCTCTCTATGTCCCTCAGCCCTCTCTATGTCCCTCGTCCCTCTCTATGTCCCTCAGCCCTCTCTATGTCCCTCGCCCTCTCTATGTCCCTCGTCCCTCTCTATGTCCCTCAGCCCTCTCTATGTCCCTCAGCCCTCTCTATGTCCCTCACCCCTCTCTATGACCCTCAGCCCTCTCTATGTCCCTCACCGCTCACCCCTCTCTATGTCCCTTGTCCCTCACCCCCCTCTATGTCCCTCCATGTCGTCGTCCACCCCCCCCCCCCCCCCCCCTATGTGATCTGATAGGAGCGGGCACTGTTCTGTCTTCACTCCAGCCCTCTGCCCCCACTGCTCCCTCCCTCTGTTCCTCACCCCCACGCCTGGGTGAGCGTTTGGCCCCAGGTGAACGTTTGGCCCCAGGTGAACGTTTGGCCCCAGGCGAACGTTTGGCCCCAGGTGAACATTTGGCCCCTGGCCCCAATTGGTCTGATAAGCAGATTAGAGAACTGAACAAACCACAAAAGTCTGAGCGCGTGAAGAACGCAGCGTTAGCAGAGACAGCAGAGAGAGGGCGTGTCTGGTGAGGCCTTCTATCTCAGCTATGTCAGTTATGTTGTGCGTAAGGAAGGAAATGCTGAAGCTGAATGTGTTTTCCCTGGGTTGTGGGGGGGGGGGCGTGGCCTGTGTGGCCCCACCCTGACCCCTCGCCCGCGTACAGACGAGCCCGCTGACTGGAGCTGTCAGCGACCTCAAGTGTTACCGCCAGGAGCCTGCTCACACACTTGACCTAGCCCCCCCCCTTGGTGACCCCCAGACACCAGGGAGGTGGGGCACACACATGCAGACAAGCACACGCACACACACACACACACACACACACACACACACACACACACACACACACACACACACACACACCGACTAACGGTACCCTGAGCCTGGACGAGACGTGGGGTGAAAAACTCTGATCACTGCTAACTAACCTGGGTGCCAGTAGACCGATAATGTACAAAAAAAAACAAAGAGAAGGGTGGGAGGGGGCACTAGGACCACAGGGCCCTGGGGAGATTCCTGTGCCGCTCAGGTGTGTCCAAACAACGCCAGCACACAACCGCCAGACACAACCTGGGGAGTCACGCAGGCACACACACACACACAAACACACACTTCCAACATGGCCAACCGGCGCTGCACGTGCATTGTTGTCGACGGTGTTTGCATGCTTTCCGACACCGAGCCATGGGGGCCACGCTACACTGAGGCTGGGAATGAACAACATCCCAGCGGGGACAATGACACCAGCACAGAGGAGACGTCAACGAGACACGACGAGACGCCGAGGAGACGCCGGAGAGTCGGCTCACGGGTTCAGGCGGGGGTGAGGCGCGGAGCGGGCTCCACTGAAGCACCGCACAGGGACGGCACGGGGCCCAGGAGGTAGAGCAGGGGTTGGCTGGTCCCCGGAAGGTTGCTGGTTCGATCCCCGAGTGTCGCGGTGTCCCTGAGCAAGGCACCTCGCCCTGACTGCTCCCGACGAGCCGGCTGTCCTCTAGCATGGCTGACACCGCCGTCGGTGTGTGAATGGGTGAATGTGTGCATGGATGGGTGAATGCTAGGCAATATATTGCAAAGCGCTTTGAGTGGCCACGGGTTAGAAAAGCGCTGTATAAAAAGCACTCCATGAGAGTGACTGGGCCCCACTCACCCTCTCCACCTGACCCTCCTTGTGCTTCATCTTGGCGATGCGCAGCCGCGGCAGGGCGCTCTCCCCGTAGGCCTTGTCCTGGAAGCCCTCCAGCAGACGCCCCTGGAAGGCCAGCCGGCAGGCGTTGGCGTGGATGTCCGTGTCCAGCTTGGAGCCGATCACGAGGCAGAGCGCGGGGCACGTGACCGGCCGCTCGAACTCCAGCAGGGCCCACTGCTCGGGGTCCGGCGCGGCCCCGCCGGGCCCCTCCACGTAGCTCTCCTGGTAGAGGTACTCCCTGTCGAAGCTGAAGGGCGCGTCCAGAGGGGCGGGGCCGGCGCCGGGGGCGGGGCTCGGCAGGCCGAAGAAGGTGATCTTGGCCATGACGGTGTCGTGGCCCACGGTGACGTGGAACTTGGCGCGGGTGGCGAGGGCGCCCTTGAAGTAGCCGATCTTGCGGGCGGAGATGAGCCCGGCATGCAGCGAGCGCAGCGACCCCGGGGTGCAGACCACGCCGCGCTCCAGCAGCTTGGGGTCGAACTGCGTCACGCACACGCCCACCCGGTCGCCCTGCATCGCCCGGGATACCGGCGTGCGGAACATCTGCATGGACTTCACCTTCTTGGTGACCTGGGGGGGGCACACACAGGGTCACCGTCTTAGGAAGCAGAACGGAAGCAAGCCTCACCTGTTCAGAGTTCACCTGGACTCTGCAAAGCCTCTCCCCCCCCCACACCCCACACACGCACTTATTGTATGATTTACGTCCTGGCACTTAAAAACCGTACTTAGCAAGGTGTAGCATCTTATCCTAGCTGCCTTTGTTGTACACAGGGAATGGGTTAACCGATAAATTGTTAGTGCTTGCCGCTAACTATGCTGATGTTCTATGAACATCATTAGTGTACCGACATCGATATATTGTTGTTTCTCTTTCTTCTGACAAATTTAATTATTGTGAGTCGCTTTGGGTAAAAGCCTCTGCTAAAAGGCCCCAATTTACCACTGATAATATTAGTGATATTTTACATCTGAATTCATTTGGTCTGATTTCAACTTGGCTGTAACGTAAAGTCTGAAGGAAAAAATGTTATATGAAGGATATCAGGGATGTGTATTCATGACATACCTAATCATCATTCTTCTGCCACATTAGTTCAAATAAGTTATTGTTTCACAGACTAGCAAAGCAAGCTAAATAAATATGAATACAAATTGTTTGTTGTTACATTGTGTATATATTTATTCTAGTAACTTAGATACTATAACCTATAATATAACTTTGACTACATATCTATGAAAGATCATTCAAAATACAGCCTTGATTTAGCGAAAGATATTTTAGTTGTCCTTTCATGCAATATAAATTTGATATGTTGTTCAATCCTAATTATCATTGTTTGCTGTACAAAGCTTGTATTGTTCTCGATGTTTCGCTCAATCATCCAATCAAAGAAACAAACATCAAATATTAGTCACGCCGTTGTGAAAAATAGGCTTTTTGGCAGGTTTCTGTAAGGCCTCTGCTGCCACCTAGTGGCGCATATGAAGTTGACAGAGACTAGCGCTGCGCCGGCCGCCTGCAGCCTGCGAGCGAGCGACCGTCTGCATCTGGTCTACATTAAACGGCTCCCGTTCTGCCAATCCACCCAAGTCCTCCTTATCCTCCCCATGAATACACACCGACACATCCTCTACCCCCCCCCTCCAGTATTCCTTTCAACTTGTGAACTTCCCCCGTCTCCTGCTCCGTGAGGGGCTGTCTCGCGGCGGGGCGGCCCGTCCCAGCCTACCTTCAGGGTGGGGATCTCCACGGTGTCGTTGACCGCCAGCGCCCCCTGCAGGATGGTCCCGGTCATGACCGTCCCCTGGCCCCGGATGGAGAAGCAGTGGTCCACCGCCATCAGCAGGGGCCCCTGAGGGTCTCTGTCAGGCCGGTAGGACTGGGTCTTCAACAACTGAGAGAGAGAGAGAGAGAGAGAGAGAGAGAGAGAGAGAGAGAGAGAGAGAGAGAGAGAGAGAGAGAGAGAGAGAGAGAGAGAGAGAGAGAGAGAGAGAGAGAGAGAGAGAGAGAGAGAGAGAGAGAGAGAGAGAGAGAGAGACAGAGAAAGAGAGAGAGAGAGATGCAGTGAGACGGGGTCACTGCTGGTCTGTGGAGTCCTGAGTGAACAAACATGAACGAAGACACCAGAACAGCTTCGCTAATGAAAAGCACATCCAGCTGGCGTTGGGTCAGTCTGTCCAGGAGTCTGTCCACGAGACCGTCCATGAACTCCAAACAGAACACAGACACATACATGTCTCCCCCCCCCCCTCCCCCCCCCCCCTAAGACATGGTGTCTCCCAGGCTGCTCACCCCTGCCGTGAATCATTCGCACCCCGAGGACAGGAAATGAGCTATGAGCTAATGAGAAATGAGTCCTTCAGCGCTAGGGCGGAAAATTAAATGCTTTCCATGACATTAAATAAAGTCCGACAGTATATTAGACCTGTCCTCATCATCTAGCAGCTCTAGCTATAGCAGCACTAGGTAGCTTTCCTCTAGCTTTAGTTGGGAGGTCTCTGACCTATAGCAGCTCTAGGTGTGAGGTATCTGACCAATAGCAGCTCTAGGTTAGCTTACCTCCATCAGCTCTGGGACCCCCTGGGGTTCGTCTGTGTCGGGGGCGTCTGGGCCCCCAGGCTTCACTGCGACAGCGATCGTTGGACAGTCCTTAAATCTAGAGGGAAGAGACCATGGACATCAGCTTTCACAAACAACAAAACCATTCAAGACTTAAAAAATGAAAAGGCACCCAGATGGAGCGGCAAAGACCACAGAAATGGGTCTTAAAAACCTGGACGTTTTAATCCATAAAATCAGCCAATTATGACACAACCAGATCAACCTCAGAGCAATCGGGCCCCTGGGAGCCACCAGGACAAGACCCGGGCCCCCAGGACATGACCCGGGCCCCCAGGACATGACCCGGGCCCCAGGACCCACCCTGGGCCACCAGACCCGGGCCATTGTGGGCCCCCAGGACCAGAGCCCGGCCCAAAGACGTGGGCCCCGAGTCCCGGACCCCTGTGAGGCCCCTGACCCAGGCCCCCAGACCTGGACCTCATCCAGACCCAGCGTACCTGGTGTTCTCCAGGGTCTTCTGCAGCCTCTTGGTCATCTTGTCGATGGCGCTCTGCCTCTTGGCGGGGGGCAGCAGGTCGGTCTTGTTGAGGACCACCACCATGCGAGGGCAGGTGAGCTCTCCGATCAGCAGGCACTCGGCCGTCTGCGTCTGGAGCCCCTTCACCACGTCCACCACCAGCACCATCAGGTCGATGATCTGGGCCCCTGGACACAGCGCAGTGCTGAACTATCCCTCCACTCAGGGGGGGTGTGTGTGTGTGTGTGTGTGTGTGTGTGTGTGTGTGTGTGTGTGTGTGTGTGTGTGTGTGTGTGTGTGTGTGTGTGTGTGTGTGTGTGTGTGTGTGTGTGTTCCATCAAATAAGCGAATAGGATGTTTAAAGTAATTCAAAACAGTCGGAGTAGGAAACCTCTACGACTCCAGTTCAGCGACGTAACGGCTGAGGGGTTGACAACGGTGAAAAAAAAATAAACAAATTCAGACAGCTACCCCAAAAATAACAGAACAAGAGGGGAGACGTAGGGGAGGGGGTGTCGGAGAGGGGGAGACAGCAGGGCTGGAGGGCTGAAATCAGAGATCCTGCTCACTTGGTTGTCTTTCCTCTTGCCTTCTTTTCTTTCCCTGCCTTTGGCAGCCTCCCTTTCCTGTGCTCCCCTCTTCCCTCTCTCCTTGGCTCCCCGGCCTTCCTGTGCGCCTGTCACTGGGGACGGGAGGGGAAGCTCCACGCCTCCCCCCCCTCCCCCCTCCCTCTCCCCCTAATCCACAGCATGTGCACTGCACCGGGAACGGGCTCAGACCGGGTTAACAGACCAGATCTCTTTCATTATGGCCAGTGAGCGGGTGCGTGAGAGAGAAATAAAACAATATCAAACTAACCACTGGCCCACACTGCAATCTTTTTATCCGTATCGTTTTCATGAGCTCTCCTGCCCTGATGCTGTTGCTCTTACTAACGCGGCACGCTGTAAAGAACGCGTTCCCCTGTGGGCCAAGAGAACGGACCTGACCTCAGTCCTCAGCGGCATGCTGAAGTGAATACACAACGTAAAATAACAAAACATCTTGTTATCTTGAAATTCAATATCATTTCATATGGCATTCATTCATCGAATTCATTCATTGAATATTACTTTTTCTTCTCCAAAACAACTGTGATGCATTTTGTTGGAGGGACTTTAGCCGACCGCTCCCTCTGCTGGCCAGAAACAATGCGACAAGGTTGTTTTTAGTTTAAAAGATCATCGAATAAACCTATATTATTAACCTACATTCAGACTCTCTCGCCCAGCTCACACAACAAGTAGTCCATACACAGACCTCAGGTCTGCGTACCCCTGCCTCCCTCCTCCTCACCTCCGATGATGGTGCGGATCAGCGAGGCGTGCCCGGGGCAGTCCACCAGGGTGAACTGGAGACTGTCGTACTGGTCGTTCTGGTCTCCGGGGACCTGCAGGTGGTCCGGGAGGGGCACCGTGAAGGAGGAGAACCCCAGGTCCAGGGTGACGCCTCTCTCCCGGGACTGCGGGTTCTTGTCGAATGCGGCCGTGGAGGCGATGCTGCTCAGGGCTCGGGCCAGCGACGTCTTGCCGCTGTCCACATGGCCCAGCACCCCCACGTTGAAGTTCAGCGTCTTGACGCGGGTGTCACTCAGGCTGTCACTCGGGGCCGTCATCCCGCGGCTGTCACTCTTCTGGCCCTAGAGCAGTTCAGACTAAACTTTGAACTTTTTGAGCTGAACGGTTCGACAGACGTTCACGTTTGTCTTTCCCCCTCAACCTCTTATGTGTTGAAATTCATGATACTGCCTTTTTCCTCTGTCATATTGGCATGATGATGTGAGTTAAATTAGGAATAGCGTGCGGAATAACATAAACACAGATGGCCGTCTACTTTGCATGAACCTTTTCCTGGGTGTCAACACAGTCCGATCTGCAACATACACAACCGGAACCTTTGATTAATACATTCGAATAAATAAAAGGCGAAACAAAGGACCACTTAGAATACACGATGAGGCACGAAATAACCATTCACTGTTGTAAATTGACATTATTCATTTTTGGGGTTGTTTTATTTGATCATGTTTGTTTAGAAACACTCGAGAATGGATTCAATCGTTTCTGCTACGACAATGCAACCGAAACCACACCGGAAGCAAATAGTGACGGGCAGAAATGCGAGCCAATCAATGGGGCCCTGCTCGGCAGAACGGTCCAATCTATTCTTTAAGCGAAGCCAGTAGTAGTGTTGCCAGATTGGGACATATTTCCCTCCCAATCTGCCAGCAATGGCTGCAGCGCGAAGCGTTACACATCTGGCAACACTGGCCAGTAGGCAGCAGTACTTCCGCTCCCTCCCATAGTAACCCGCATGGAGACGCAGTTCTCTGTGTTGTGACTTGAGAATCGAACCATACAAACCGAACCCAGCGGCTCGTTCGGTGCTTTATTTGAGCCTTTACTGTTTTCTGAGAGTCTTATCCTCTCAAGGATCAACCATGAAGATCGAGGAGGTGAAGAGCACCACGAAAACCGCGCGTGTTGCGGTCCACAGCCACGTGAAGGGCCTGGGTCTGGACGAGGCGGGAGCGGCCCGGGGGGGTGCCGCGGCCCATGGGCTGGTTGGCCAGGAGGCCGCTAGAGAGGTACTGGTACCATGCTATAATACACTACACTTTATTTTACTATACTAAATTCATTATAGGACGGGCTGGTGGGCCAGAAGGCCGCCGGAGTTAAGTTAAGTTAAACTATACTAAACTATACTGAGAGGTTATACTATACTATACTGAGAGGTTATACTATACTAGAAATTATAGGACGGGCTGGTGTGCCAGGAGGCCGCTAGGTCTGACAACACTACTGAACTGCACTGTACTACTAATCATTATAGGACGTGCCGGTGGGCCAGTAGACCGCCAGAGACGTCCTGATAATATTATAATAATAACCATGCAGCTTGTTGTTCTAAAAAACAATTATAATCAACAAGCCATGCGCAAAAATCATGTGTGTCATTATTTGGAATAGTTAAAGATGTTCCTGTTAAGGACGTACAATTTTTGGTGCCCTATCCGGTTCCATTCTCTGTTAACCTGCCGTGTTTTGACTCTAAAGGCGTGTGGCATCATCGTGGACCTGATCCGCTCTAAAAAGATGGCAGGGAGGGCGGTGCTACTGGCCGGACCGCCCGGAACTGGAAAGGTACGCTAGACGTTTCTCTGACCGCTCATCACCACATCCTCATTGCTGCAGAAATATCATCTCTGAGTGAAATGACGTTGAGCGATTATTTTGTAGAGTCTCCCGACTGCAAAGGGGAGGTGATGTCTAAAGTGTGCTCTCCATGTGTCTCCAGACCGCCCTGGCCCTGGCGATGGCGCAGGAGCTGGGCAACAAGGTGCCCTTCTGCCCCATGGTGGGCAGCGAGGTCTACTCCACCGAGATCAAGAAGACAGAGGTTCTGATGGAGAACTTCAGGAGAGCCATCGGTGGGTCGTCAGTTCAGAGAGAACCGTACCTTTACCTCTCTCCCAGGCAGAGCGCAGGCCCCCTCTGTCTCTTAAAGGGGACATATTCCACCAGGTGTGATAAGCCACTTTGAAAATCTGCCTCTTCCTGTGTTTTAGTGACATCACAAGTAGGCGTGTCCACCTAGTTGTGTGACGGACAGAGGAGCAACGTTTGCTACAGTCCACTGGGTAGGCTGGTAGACCGACCTATCCAGCACACATTTCGGTTGACACGCCCACTTGTGATGTCACTGAAACACAGGAAGAGGCAGATTTTCAAAACGGCTTGTAGTGGCTAATCACACTCAAACCTGGTGGTATAATATGAGACCTTAAAGAATTCCCTGACAGACCAGGCTAGGAGCCCCGCCCCCCCGCGGAGCCGAGAGGCCGGGCGCTGTTGACAGCAGAGGAAGGCTTTAGATGCTGTGCTGGGAAGGGGCTTTGTGTGGATCGCTGACGCTAGCTGTCACAGGGCAGGAAATGGTTCTCTGGTGACGTGGAGGAGGTCGTTGGCAGCACAGTCGCTCCACACAGCGGGAGGGGGGACTGGAGCCAGGATGGGGAGGGAGAGGCGGAGGCAGAGCAGAAATTAGTGTGTGTGTGTGTGGGGGCGGGGGATTCGGCGTCCGTCGTCACCGACTGGATAAGGGCTCCATGACACTGGGCTACAAGTGTGCCTCTGTGTTCCCCAGCGGGCGAGATCAGCCACCTGTACGCACGCACCGAGGGTCAGCTTACATAGAGAGAGGGGGGGGGGGGGGGTGGGTGTGTGTGTGTGTGTGTGTGTGTGTGTGTGTGTGTGTGTGTGTGTGTGTGTGTGTGTGTGTGTGTGTGTGTGTGTGTGTGTGTGTGTGTGTGTGTGTGTGTGTGTGTGTGTGTGTGTGTGTGTTGCTGCTGCTGCTGCACGAAGTCCCATTCTTCCATTTGAAGTCTTATGGTGCAGGAATGTGAAGGTCAGCTTGTGTGAGTCGTACCAACTTGTTGCCCCCCTGACCCCCCCTGTCCTGTACCCCCCCCTCAGGTCTGCGGATCAAGGAGACAAAGGAGGTGTACGAAGGGGAGGTGACGGAGCTGACCCCCTGTGAGACGGAGAACCCGATGGGGGGCTACGGGAAGACCATCAGCCACGTGGTCATCGGCCTGAAGACGGGCAAGGGCACCAAGCAGCTGAAGGTGAGGCGCTGACCCGGAGTCCCTCTTCCGGCCAGCAGGGGGCGGTCCAGGTCTCTCACAGCTCTGTCTCCCCCTCAGCTGGACCCCAGTATCTACGAGAGCCTGCAGAAGGAGAGGGTGGAGGTGGGAGACGTCATCTACATCGAGGCCAACAGCGGCGCAGTCAAGGTACCTCACTCGTCTGGGAAACCCAACACTAGAAGACATTCTGCTTTAATCAGCCGTCCAACGGGGTAACTGTTTTGGAGCCACACCACCAAGTCACAACAAGTCCTCAGAAAGGCTCCCGGTGGAGAGAGCTCCTCGTCGCCCTCCTCCTCCTCCTCCTCCTCTTCATCGCTGCTGGCCGCTGGAGCCTCTCATTCCTCTGCCCCTTTTCCCCTCATCGCTCCTTGTGTCGGTTCCAACCCAGGGGCCCGCGCGGCCCCCGCGCTGATGGAGCGCGTTGAGAGGAGCTTTTAATCAGCCCAGGTGGGCCAGAGACGGGACGGACGGGACGGGACGGGGGGGGGGGGTCAGAGAGGGAGGGCCAGGGCTGCTGCATGAGTTGCGTGGCCCTGGGTGGAGTGGGACACCATATTTGTTCCTGCTGACAGGCGTCTCAGCGCCCGCGCCCCCCCACGCCCCCCGTCCTCGTCCCCATCTCTCTCCTCCCCGGCCGTGCGCCCGGCGACTTCAACCACACACCTGCTCTGTTGGTTTTAATCCCCCTAATCCTTAATGACCTCCCCCCCCCTCTTAACCCCTCCCTCTGTGTCCGCAGAGACAAGGTCGCTGCGACACCTTCGCCACGGAGTTCGACCTGGAGGCGGAGGAGTACGTGCCGCTGCCCAAGGGGGACGTCCACAAGAAAAAGGAGATCATCCAGGATGTGACGCTAGCAGGACCTGGACGTGGCCAACGCCCGCCCCCAGGTACCACGCCCGCCGTCAGGAACAGGCCCTCTCTTCCCTTATCACTCCTCCCACTGTGTCTGACCTGCTCTGTCCCCCCCCCCCCCCAGGGGGGCCAGGACATCCTCTCCATGATGGGCCAGCTGATGAAGCCCAAGAAGACGGAGATCACAGGTAGGCAGAGAGCGTGTCTCCCTTCTCCTCTTTCTCCCGGCTCCTCCTCTCAGTAGTCCCCCTGCTCCTCCTCAGTCTCCCTGCTCCTCCTCTCACCCCCCCCACTGCTCCTCCTCCTCCTCAGACAAGCTGCGGACGGAGATCAACAAGGTGGTGAACCGCTACATCGACCAGGGCGTGGCCGAGCTGGTCCCCGGCGTGCTGTTCATCGACGAGGTGCACATGCTGGACATCGAGTGCTTCACCTACCTCCACCGCGCCCTGGAGAGCGCCATCGCCCCCATCGTGGTGTTCGCCTCCAATCGGGGCAACTGCCTCATCAGGTCAGAGCCCGGCCATGCCGCTGACCGATCACTGTCTCGGGCTCCATGGGTTCATGACCAGAGGACTCCTCCAGGAAGGTCCCAGGCCTGGGGGGCCGTGGGTGTTAGGATCCTGGATCTCTCGCCATCTCTGGATTCTGTTGGGATCATTTTTTTGGCTCATAATCCATTCAGTGCAGAGGGGTTCTGATACCCATCTATCTATCTATCTATATATAATGAGGGCTGCAGGTTGAGCTGCTCTGCGTTGTGTGTTAACCCCGTCTCCTGGTGTTCCCCGGGTCTCCTCCTCCCAGAGGGACGGATGACATCAGCTCCCCCCACGGCATCCCGCTGGACCTGCTGGACCGGGTCATGATCATCCGCACGCTGATGTACACGCCCCAGGAGATGAAGCAGGTGGGTACCACGGCAACGGGGTAACCGGGGGTAACGTGGAAGCTGAGGTAACCCCCCCCCCCTCGCGCCGGCCCACAGATCATCAAGATCCGGGCGCAGACGGAGGGCATCAGCGTGAGCGAGGAGGCGCTGGCCCACCTGGGCGAGGTGGGCACCAAGACCACGCTGCGCTACGCCGTGCAGCTGCTGACGCCGGCCCACCTGCTGGGCCGCGTGCAGGGCAAGGAGGGCGTGGAGCGCGAGCAGGTGGAGGAGATCAACGAGCTCTTCTACGACGCCAAGTCCTCCGCCAAGATCCTGCAGGACCAGCACCTCAAGTTCATGAAGTGAAGGCCGCCGTGAAGTCGGCCCATCTCTGTGGTGGGGGCGACCCGTGCTGTGGGTCCCTGTCCCGGGTCCAGGGGTTCAGTGGAACGTTATGTTTCAGGCAAATACGTTTTATTCATTTTTGTAATTAAAATATTTTTTCTATTCCTATCAACTGTTGGTGTTTTTGATTTGCTCACATCTAGATGCTTAAGTACCTCAATAACTGATATGGACTACACACATTTACACACGCTTCACACAGGTGGTCATTGGGCAACAATTGGCCAAGAGCAGCATTTCCATATACTAAATTATTAGAATTGTTTACAGCGCTCTTCTCTGTACTCAAAGACGCTGAACAAAAAGGAATACATACATACAGACACTCAAACAAAAGGCAAATAAACAACACTACAACAATAGACAACAAACTAGGAGAGAGAGAGCGAGGATGTAAGATGACGGAGGATGATTTGTCAGATGGCGGAGATGACTTCACCTAATAACATCAACAGTTACTTCACCTAATAACGTGAACATGGTGGAGATGACTTCAGCTCATAGTGATGAGGATGACTCGACACAGTGGTGTAACAGTGGATGCTAGGAGGCTTTTACTGACTCCCCCATAAAAGGACGCAGGCTGGTGGTGGTGTTGAATGGGTTTATTGCAGAGGTTCAGTACAGAGTAGGAGGAGAATCGGCCTGCCATGCTGGAGACCCCTGGAGTGTGTGGTGATGGCAGTCCCCCATGTGGTTCGCCTCAGAATCAGTCTGACTCGGGCCAGGTGAGGCTGCTTCAACCGTCCCCACACACTCCACAGCTGGAGACTTTAAACCTCCTAACATCAACAAGGGTGAATGTTGTTTTTTCTTTTTTTAAATAGAAGCTCTTACATTATCTCAATGGTGGTTACTCCTTTATAGTATTTACATTGTTTTTTACTAATATTTATATATTGCATGGCTTCCCCCCAGACATTCAAATTCACAGCATGTCCTGAGGTACCAGTATTAAAAAAACTCTTCATTTTTTCTCGATGGTTTGGCTACATACCAAATTTCTCAACCTCCACGCAAAGCAAATCAACAGATAGACTTTAGAGAAAACTCCACAAATCGTTGCAAAATGGATTCCTGCATGGACACCACATTGTCCCCGTCACAGCAGAGTGCTGCTGTAGTCACTGCAGACAGAGGAGGGCCTCTGAGGGGGTTTCTTACCTCGTCTCCTCTCTAGGGCCCCAGGGAGGCCGCTCTGTGGGCTGGACATCATGTCCTGGTTGACCCATGGTGGGTCACCTGGTTGACCCATGGTGGGTCACCTGGTTAACCAGTGTTGGTTAAACTGGTTAACTCATGTTAGGTGGTTAACCAACACTGCGTGTCATCTGAATTATTAGATCATCCCTCCTCCTCCTCTCTCTTATCCTCTGACAGATGATTGGACAGCTGAGCTGATTGGTAAGGAGCTGGTGTGGCAGGAGACCAATCGGTAACGAGAGGATCATGCATGTGACCAAACGTGCCCTGATTAGGATGACTGCTAAATTTGGAGGTTTTGCGTATAGAGTTGTGCAAAGTGTGATTTAGAAGAGCTCTTAAAAAAAATAAAGGAATGTTGCTTGGAGTTCTGCAGAAATAGTCCTTGTTGTTGACTCATGGGCTTCGCCCTGTTGCCATGGTGACAATAACTCCCCCTCTAGCGCGTAAACAATGGAGAAAAACAAGAGATACCAGGCGTGCAAAGCAACAAACAAAAAAGTTTACGATGCAGAGGGTGTTAACATACCAGGACAGATCCCACAGCAAGATATCAACAATAGACCATCCACCGGCTCGGACTTCAGAATGGGTTCTACCCAACGACCACTGAGCAAGGCGTGGCTACTTCCTGAGCGGTCTCTGATTGGACGTCTTGCTGAAGGCGGTCTCTCCACCCGACCGCGCTGAGCTGAACACCGACGGAGCGAACCTTCCCCGCCTTCTCTGTAAGGAGACGACAGAACGGGCGGTGAGACCCTCACCGCAGAAAGCAGTGGTCTTCAGGGGTATGTAGTGGTATGTAGTAATATGTAGTGGTATGCAGTGGTGTGTAGTAATATGCAGTGGTATGTAGTAATATGCAGTGGTATGTGGTGTGTAGTAATATGCAGTGGTATGTAGTAATATGCAGTGGTATTTAGTGTTGTGTAGTGGTATGTAGTGGTGTGTAGTGGTATGTAGTGGTGTGTAGTGGTGTGTAGTGGTGTGTAGTGGTGTGTAGTGGTGTGTAGTGGTGTGTAGTGGTATGTAGTAATATGCAGTGGTATTTAGTGTTGTGTAGTGGTATGTAGTGGTGTGTAGTGGTGTGGTATGCAGTGTGGACATAAACAAACAACACCCCCGGAGACACACTGGGTCAGACCTCGGGCCGGAATCCAGCCCCCATTTTCAGAATCTCGGACTTCTCTGTATATGGAGTGGAAATTCAGAAGCAGTAAACCCCCCTCACCCCCCCGCCTATAGCGATTAGCTCCAGAAATGTCAGCTCAGATGTTGCAGATAAAGCAGCCTGCTCTCCCACCACACTCTGCCAGCACTTCATAGGATCTGAGATGTTCCACATACAGTAGCCTGTTGAGGCCCCCAGCTCACCACACTCTGCCATCACTTCGTAGGTCTTGCTCTTCAAGGGCCCCTGGGTGCCCAACTTGTCCTTGGCCTCAACCAGGTCCTCATCCGTCACGGCAAGACGCTGCTCCTGGCCGTCGTCTTCCCCCTGCTGAGGAGAACCGAGGCAGTGGGAAAATCACCAGGGGGGACGTGGGGGACGGGGGGAAACACCAAGGAACACAGAGCAGCGACCTCAACAACACGTCCTCGTCTGGCGCTGGGCTCACCTGAGACATGCTGAGTTGAGAAGGTCCCGAGATGAATTCTTCTCTCCCACCGGCTCGGCTGCGTCTCCTCAGTCTGCTCCGCTGATCTTCTCCAGACTCTATAAATCTGTTGGTGGGTCCGCTCTAGGACTCCTCCTCCTGGTTCACCGGCCAGGCTCAGAGCCTCCTCTTTCCACTGCCTCATGGGGTGACATCACTGAAGGTCTGGTCCCGGAGGGACGTCTCCCCCGCCTGACGTCTACGGGAACGAGGCGGTGGATAAAGTCCACCAGCTGCTGCTGACTGCTTGTTACGTGACGAGGTGACCTCAGAAGACACTCAGACCTTTGATCTGGGAGAGGAGCTTTATGACAGTGTGTTGTTCAGTCTTCATCATGATGTCATCGGTATGGAGGGAGACAACGTCTTAATATATTAAGTCAATGAGTAACCAACTAACCATAACTATGAGTTTAAGTTAATGAGTAAACTAACTTACCATAACTAAGAGTTTAAGTTAATGAGTAAACTAACTAACCATACCCAACCAAAACGAACAACTATATTAAAGGTTTATAGTAAGATATTGGTTCCTGGAATATGTAAAAAATAAAAGTTTATTCAATTTGAGGATAGATAAGATTGTTTCAAACCATGAAATAAGTCAGCGGCTTCATTAGAGTTCAGAGGCATGAGAGGCATCAACACAGAAAGAATTAAGATTTTTGAAACAAAGAAAACAACTTCAAAAGTACAAATTAATAAAGTGTATTTGGTCCTTTTTGCTACAGATCAAAGCCAATTGATCTTCAAAGCATAATTTTACATTCATCTCCATCTATCTTTTTTATTACAAATGAGTCGTTATTCTCTCAGGATTGATTAACCACTAGTAACCAGACCTTAGCTACCTGAAACAACCTTTTGTAACACATCACCGTACCGCCAACTGTCCAGTCCAGACCGGTCCAGACCGGTCTGGACTGGCCTGGCTTATGTGGAACCAGTCCCACTGTAGTCCAGTCCTAACCGGTCCAGTCCACTCTGGCCTGTGGGGAACCAGTTCCTCTCTGGTGTTCTTAGCCCCTCCCTCACTGTAGTCATGCCAACGGTCTACTGTAGTCATGCCAACGGTCCCTGGGTTGGTGTTCAGTCCTCCATGTTGGAGCCCAGCAGGCCAGCGCCCCCCCCCGGGGCTCACGTCCTCTTCCCCCGGGTCCCGGGGCGGAGCTGGGTCCTGACGAAGGCGACCAGCCGGGTCTCGGTGAGAAGGACGGTGAGGAGGACGCCGGACAGACACACGGCGCCCACGGCAACGTGGACCAGACGGAGAGGCCAGCCGCTGGAGCAGCAGAACACGGACTGGAGAGGAGGAGAGGAGAGGAGAGGAGAGGAGAGGAGAGGAGAGGTTTTGGTTTTTTAAAAATCCCTTTATTGCACCATAGCAAAAGAGACAACAAGCTCACCATCAACATCTTCATTCAAAGAGCAACAAAAAACACACACAAAAACAAAACAGAAACCATCCCTAAAATACAACAAACCTGTCAAACCAGCCACAGAACGTGTTTCTCCAATCAGAAACTTACATTCAGCTCTCCGTCCCCCCCCACAGAGCACAAAACCCCCCAACAGCCATACATGACAGAAACCATGCAAATTGTCCATCATCCGATAATTACACGCATGTTCCACCTCAGTCTGGCCTTCAGCAGACCATTTCAGGACCAGCACTGGCCCCACACTGCCAACATCTGAGCCCGGTTTCCTGCGAGTCAGCCAGATGGCCAACTTAGCAGCGCCAGATACAAAGTTCAACCAATGAATGTACATCCTTCTTTTTTGCACAGTACTTTCGGGGCAAAATAAACAAATCAAAAACAAAAACTCCCCTATAGACCCCGAAACCACCTTTCTAACAGCTCAAACAGAGCAGCTCACAGACGAGGACCACTGAAATAAATAAATGTTCCAGGGGTCTCGTTCTGAAGAACAGAAGATGCACTTCCTCCCCCAACTCTGGATCCAGGTGCGCCCTGTATCTGTTCATAGCTATTGCTCCATGTACATCCTCACTGGAGGTCTGCTGTCCGTTTTTTTTCAACGGGCAGCTTGTACAGAGAGACCGCCAGCTGCCGCTTCGGGGAAACATCTGACCCAAAAAAACCAGTCCACCTCGAACTCCTTCATCCTGCCAAAGAGCGCAGGCTCAGAACCTTGCAGCAGATTCTGATATATATTTGCCTCCTTCCCTACGTCCTGTAAATTCCCCCAGGTGCGGGGGTTGTGGAGCGACCAGCAGCTGACCTCCTCCTCCTGCCCACTCCCACAACTGGGGTGACAGACAGAAGAGGGGAAAAACTGTAACTCTCCCTTCGGTCCACTGGTCACACACACTGTGGTCTTGCTGCCAAAAACCCTCAGGGGTTGTGCAGGGCAGCAACAGACTTCCTCCACACTCTGTTGATGACCCTGAATGGAGGGTGATGTTGCTTTCTCCTGTCTCAAGGGTATCCACGATGTTTCGCCGTCATCTTTCATCCAGATGGCCCAGTTTGGTGCAGCCGCCAGCTCTCTAAAATGGGCTCGCAGGCTGGCAGACTGCAGTGTTTGAGTCTGTATAAGAGTATTAAAAAACAAAGGTTCCTCAAACAGCCACATGCCCCGGTGTCTCATTTTTTGGTGTACTTGTGGCCTTAAAAATCTCTGCCATGCCTGTAATACCGAGCTATAAAAGGTTGTCAGTCCAGTTAAAGTCCACATCCTCAGATGATTTTAAAAGGGAAAAGCTGTTTATCGTAGTAGCCCCAATCGCCCGGCCTCTCTTTCAGCCAGCAAGCGAGCTGTATTCAAACCAGCTTGGGCCACAATTGTACAGTGCAGTCTTGTTGTGCAGCTCTGGAGTCTAAAAGAGGCCTATTTTTTGCCTGGATATTGATGATCCCTGCCCCCCTTCCAGCCACAGGCAGATAGAGGCCTGCTGCTCGGATCCAGTGCCGCCAGACCAGAAAGAAGTCCCAGGAATACTCGCTTGATGTCCTCCATCAGGCCTCTCGGTGGTGGGTGTCAGAGCAATAAGTCTATGCCAAAAGAGTCGAGGCGCACCCAAGTTATTTGCAACCAAAAACTCTTCCCCTATATGACAAACTGGGGTAGCAAACCATTTCCATTTAGACAACCGAGCGCACACTTTCTCCTTAACTCCCTCCCAGTTCTTGTTTCTGAAACCCCTCAGTGCCCCAAAATACTCCCAACACTTCAGGCCCTCCTTCCCCCACTCCAAGACCTTCCAGGCAGGACTGGGCACTGTCTGATCTCTCTCACTTGTCCACCAACAAAAGCCTCACTCTTTGCCCAGTTCAACCCGAGCAGATGAGGCCCTTTCTCGTACAGGGACCAGGGTATCCGCCAAACATTTAATATCCCCCTGGCTGGAAACAAAAATTATTAACATCATCTGCGAAGCAGAAACGGTAACTGGACGATCAAGATCAGAAGGACCCAGCAGCAGTGAGAGACCACTGAGCCGACTCTCATACAACAGCACAGCAAGGGCTCAAATAGCTAAGGTATATAGTTGACCGGAGAAGAGGGACAAACCCTCTCTTATCCCTCGCTGCACAGGGATTGGCCCCAAATCAGCCCTGCCCCACTTTTTCACCATACATGGAGCACCACTATATCAGAATAAACCCAACCCAGGCCAGAAAACCATCACCAATGCCAAAAGCCTGAGTGCAGAAAACAAATAACCAGTGATCCACCCTATTCAAAGGCTTTCTCCTTGGTCCAAAGCAACAATACCAAAATTCACATTCTGGGATCTGCACACATCAATAACATCAAGGAATTAGGAAAATGGTTGTCCATTAATTTTTTCCTGTCCAGGAACACAATAGCTTTGGTCTGTCTGTAACATAGTATTCCCAGGATGTCCTTGAGTCTGTTCGCAATAAGGCTCCTGGAAAAGCACCTTATAATCCCGTGCAGAGGAGAGCGACCGGCCTCCAGTTTTTTTAAGTAAGGCCAGTCTCCCTTCTTTGGAAGCAAGGAAAGCAAGCTCGCTGACAGGAGACAGGAAGAGATCCTGTTCTAAAAACACTCCAATAAAACACTGTGCAAATCAGGTCCAAGGTAGTATTCCAGAAACGCTGGGATAAAGTCAGTGGGAGAGACCATCAATTCCCGGTGCCGCTCCGGGCCTGATGCCATCTGATTAACCAGCGACTGTTCAACTCCTCAGGGTCAGCTCAGAGTGTCCAGAGCAGCTTTCTCACCCAGGATGAAGCTGAGGAAGCGCCCCTTCCAGGAGCTCCTCGCGGCACTCCATACTGCACTGTCTGCCCAAAGGTCAGCGAGTAGAAAGCTCACTGCATGGGTCCTCATTCTCCCCCGGACTGGTGGTCACTCTGCCTCCAGGAAGCTTAGGCAGAGTCATCTGTTTTCCTCTGTGCCAACCGATCCTCTCCAGAATTAAAAAAGAAAGAGCTTGGGGCATCACCATATGGCCTTGAGCTGGAGGGAAACGAGACCTATACCAAGAGCTCCCTTTACTCTCTTCCTGCAGGATATAAGCTCAACTCCAATCTCTTCTCCTGCCAGCAGATATGACCCGTGGTGGGGTCCGAATGTCCTATGTAACCCCTCTTCAATGTTCCTAATACTTACTTCAAGCTCCTGAACTGCTGCCTTTATATTAGCAGTCGAGTGGGAGGTATACTGCTGGCAAAAAACGCGAATTTGGGCCTTCCCAACTTCCCACCACAGCTTCAAAGAAACAAAAATCCGCTTTCCTGGGTTTTCCCACTGCTGCCAAAAAACGTCACAAACTTTGACAGAAAATACGGTCCCCTGCAGAAGTCTGTTGTTAAAAGACCAAGTAGGACTTAACCCTTCTCGCCTGGTGAATGGATCAAATCTATACTGACAAAGTGGTGATCAGTGAACCAACTGGACTTATATTTGCTGTGGACTAATCTGGAGCTGAGAACTTTTGAGATGGTAAATCCTATCCAGTCTAGCTGCACTCACCCTGCCATTGGCCGACCCTCACCCATGTGTATTGTCTGGTTGTGGGCATGTTTTGACCCTCCATGTGTCTAACAGATCCAGGTGTGGTGATGATGCTGTGAAGGCTCTTGAGATGACTGTGGGTGAGGTTCTTCACTTTGTCCTGTCTACAGTGAAATCTAGCGTGCAGTTGAAATCCCCACCAATGATAAATTGGATCCTCTGATGGTACTTTCTTACCTCGTTTTTTAGCAGGGTGAAAAAAAACCACTCTATCTGTGCCTTGATTTGGAGATATATGTTTACAAAACAGACCACAGAGCCGCTCCTATTTCTGCCCTTTACAATCAACCAGCTGCCCTTCACCCACTCTAGTAGATGAAAGTACAGTTACATGGCCATTTTTCCTAAGCAGAACAGCTACCCCTGCACTAAGGTTGGGTGGCATGGCTAAAGGTGCACGAACCATCCCACCATAAACCCAATCCTGTCTCGTCTTGCTGGATTTAGTGTATGTGTCCTCCTGCAGAAAAAACAACACATCAACCCTTTTTGAGTAGCGACTTCAGAAATTAATGCCCCTTTTTTGTCTGTCTCTCCACCATTGATGTGTTCAAGAGATCCCTATCTTGAGGCTCCCCATTAGAGGTCAGAGAAAAGAAACAGATAAGATGAACAAAACAGAAAACAATTGAAAAGAGAAAACCACCGTGTGAGTAAATGATCATTTTAACTTTTTTATCTCTTTTTAGCAGTTTTGCTCTTTTTTTGCTTTTCTCAAAGTTGTGAATATGCCTTTTTGAGGCGAAAACGTTTTCTTCTCATCCAAGAGGGTCAAAACCGACCAGTCTTTGCCAAAACGCCAACAGATCTGATAAAGCTTTTCAGTATCAACCGAAGTAGTCATTAATTCTAACAAACTTTTTTAAATGGTTACACATCCAGAAATTGATTTATTTCTTCTAAAGAATAGAAGGTTCTCTGTGTTCCTGACCGAAGAGTTCACCTATGGATACTGTATTCGACTCAGATGCATACTCCATGTCCTCTCCTTCACAGGAGCCTGACTATTTAACAGATACCCTGTTCTTCATTGGTGTTTACAGTGGGGATCTGTGCCTACAAAACTTGTTGGAAGCGCCTTCAGTACCTGCCAGACTGAAGAAACTGCTCAGGTCCCTGCAGTCCACAGAAGCCTGGTTGCTTGTCAGGCCGAGTCCTGTTCCTCCCTATTCCAAGTCATCCTCTCAGAGAAAGCGAACCAGTGGCCACCGGGCTTCCACACCCTCCGCACCGGGATACCGCATCCGCGCCCGCGGCGCCAGCCGCGGACCGCCAGCCAGCCGTGACACAGCACCGGACCCGCCGGCCCGCGACCCAGCACCGGGAACCCCCGGGCCGCGGACCCAGCACCGGACCCGCCGGCCGCGGACCCGGCCGCGGACCCGCCCGGAACGCGGACGCGACCGGCCCCGCGGCCGGCCGGACCCGGCCGCGGAACCCAACTCCGGAGCCCGCCAGCCGCGGACCCGACCCGCGGACTCAGCGGAGCCGCCCGCCGCGTCAGCGGAGTGAGCCGCCCCCTGCTGGTCCTATGCGGACACGTAAAGCGTTTGGTCCCACAATCTCACAACTCAAAAACACTTGAACTGTCCCGAGCTGGCGTACACCATTATTAAAAACCCGTCACCGTGCTTCACTCTGAACGACCACGTCCAGTGGTTTGTGTCGGCGAGTTCCGAGAACATGAACCACTGGGCCGCCCTCAGGGACAGTACGTGCTTCAGTTTGGGATCTTACATCCCAAACTCACTGTTTTAAAATCCCGACTGGCCAAACTGCCAAACCTACGGAGCTCGCTCTCTAACAAACTCGTCGGGTTATGAACGGGCCGGACACCGGACACGGTGATCCGCGTGGAGGAGAACTGACAGCGGGGAGACTCTGCACGAATAAGTCCTGATAAACCATGCACTCCGCTCCTCTACCAGGCTGATACACACGGGGCTCCCTCGTTCAGGAACACAACCACTGCTTTGTTCATTCTAGACGCAAACGAATAATCTCAATCTGACCTACCTGCTCACCGACAGCCAACAGAAACCTCCTCACAGTAACGGCTACTATCCGGCGGGACTATCCTTACTCCCTGCCGGATTAGACAGAGAGCGGCGTCTCGGGGGACGCCATTCCTCCCGAAAACTACCTGACACAACCACGTGATCGCTCGGCCAACACAGTAAAAAAAATTAATAAAGCTTACGCTGACCATTGCACATTAGAACAGACGGAGAAACCAGGGAAAAACCGAAAAAAGGACAGAAAAACAATTCAAAACTCCGCGCCACTCGCACTCGCACCCCGCCACGCCGCTCACGCTTCAACACCGGGAAACGGAACGAGGAGAGGAGAGGAGAGGAGAGGAGAGGAAAGGAGAGGAGGAGAGAGGAGGGAGAAAGAGAGAGGAGAGAGGAGAGAGAGGAGAGAGAAGAGAAGAGAGAGAGAGGAGAGAGAGAGAGGAGATGAGAGAGGAGATGAAGTGAAGAGGAGAGAAGTGAAGAGAAGAGAAGAGAGAGAAGAGAAGAGAAGAGGAAGAGAAGAGAAGAGAAGCGAGAGAAGAGAAGAGAGAAGGAGAGAGCTGAGGCGCGAGAGCGGAGAGGGAGAGGAGAGGAGAGGAGAGGAGGAGAGGAGAGGAGAGGAGAAGAGAAGGAGAGAGCAAGAAGAGGGAGAGGAGAGGAGAGAGAGAAAGAGAGGATGTAGGAGAGAGAGAGTAGAGCAGACGATCGTACCAAGGTAAAATACATGTTTAATGTACGATCGATAGATCGTCGTAGGGAATGACTGTCAACGTGAGATCAGAGGCGTGTTCTAGTGAGACTGCAGAGGGTAGCGGTGTGAGCGTACCTCCGAACAGAGCCGTGACCACAGGCGCTCAGGGCGAGGGCCAGCAGCAGGGGGAGGCAGCAGGCCCCTCAGCGGCCCCCAGGCCGCTGAAAGTAGCGCTGGATGTAGAGCAGGCTGTGCAGGTATGCGGAGGGCCATGTTCAGACAGTTCGGCCACAGGATGAAGCCCACGCGCCCAGCCACCCGGTCAGCAGTAGGAAGCAGCCAGGAGGAGACGGAGAGGGCCGCATCACCCGCGTTGTACCTACACACACAGCACACACCACACACACAGGCATAGACATCAGGCGCACTCACGCACGCACACACACACACACACAACGCCCACACACACACACACACACACACGACACACCACACACACACACACACACACACACACACACACACACACACACACACACACACACACACACACCACACACACATTGAAATTTTATTAACAGTTAGTCCTATTTTGGTAATATTTTGGGGTGTTGTGAATGTGAGAGTTGAGTTGTTTGTGGTGGAGGGGAGTGATAATGAGTGAGTGAATTTAAACTGGGTGAGTGAGTTGAGTGAGTGAATTAAG
>OLKM01001516.1:12703-22703 GCA_900291075.1 Melanogrammus aeglefinus
ACACACACACACACACACACACACACACACACACACACACACACACACACACACACACACACACACACACACACACACACACACACACAATGATGGACTTTGACTTCTAATACATATAAACATATCTATACCTTTTGTTCCTCTGCGCCTCCTTCTTGCCCATGACCACCGGCACACAGTTCGTGAGCTCGGTCCAGTCCGCGTGCAGCCCGCAGCTCCAGCCGGTAGAGAACCGGGAGAACAGCCAGGACTCCGCCTTGCCCGGCCGGTGACAAGTACACTTCTTCTGGCCGGGTTTGCAGTCGCAGGGCTGCTCCAGGCGGATGTTCCTCACCAGGTGTCTCCCGAATGTGGTGCCCCCGGTCTTCTGGATGTGCAGGAACACGATCACGTCGTCCCCTTTGATGTTGAACTCCACGTGTCGCTCGAGGTCTCGCTCGGTGAAGTTGAATTTGGACGGCACCCGGGGCGGGCTGTCGTCCTCCAAGTCCTGCTCCCGGTAGAAGTCGTCGCTCTCCTGGTACGGGATGGAGAGCAGACTCACGCCGCTGAGTTGCTCCCCACTCTTAAAGTGGCACGAGGCGCTGCCGGCGGGGCAAATGTACTGATACCCGATCATCACGAAGAGCACCGCCAGGATGGGGACCAAGAGCAGCTTACTGGATCTATCATCCATCATATCAGGAGCGTGGGGTCATATCCTTACTTTGAATAATTATGTTCGGACCAGTGCGTCTAGTCCGGGAGTCATTCCTCCAGGCCGCTTCAGGGTGGACCGTGGATGCTTTTTTGGCGTCTGTGGGTTCTCAAAGTGCCACAGGTTGATTGAGGTACCACTGAAGCAGCATCCTTCCCAGGCGAGGCTCACGATGGTCTGCTCTGGAGGAAGCGAAGCCCCCCTTCCTTTAAACGCGATGACACTAACAATAGTGCAGGCGGTGGATGCTGCGAGGGAAACGTCCACATCCTGGACCAGAAGTCATCTCATCTGCACAGCTCTGCACGCCGCTCACTTCTTCAGCCGTCCGCCGTCCAACTTCTCCCGCCGCGATGGAGATGGAGAGCGTCATCCGTGCGGTGTGGGAGTTGAGCCGAGCCGCTCCGTGTAGTTCTGGATCGCGGTCTCTGGGTGATATCATACAGCTCACCGCAGTTTCAGCCAAACCCCTCAAGATGGGCCTACCTGAAGATAAATCACAACTTGTGTCTGCGAGGCGACCGCAGCGACATCGGTGAGGGGGTCCGCGGGACGGTGGAGGCAGCTCGTCCGCTCTCTTCAACGGGGCTCCAGCACTGAGTGGAGGAGATGCTGCATCAGAGCGGCGGAGGCGGTGTGTTCCAGCGCACCCCCCCCCCCCCCCACCCCACCACCACACACACACACACACTCGGGCCACGTCCCCCCTAGCCCCCCCTTTCTCTTCAGCTGGGGCTGGGGCGCACTATGTGAGGGATCAGAGCAGCTGAACCCGTCCAATCAAACTTAATGATTTTATTGCAACATTCAATCGTATCAGGCGTGCTGCACTGGAGCACGTGTGCACGAGTGGATGCACGGGAGCGGGAGGAAGACGGACGAGTTTCGTCGACAGAAGTACATTCCTGCTTTTATTCTTGGTCAAAGTAGGCTGCTGCAGACGAGGTAAACCACACAGGCAGAAATAGTGAGCGTTCAGTGGGGTGACGTCATTGTACAGACGGACAACTTCAGCACTTCAGAGTGAGGGTGACTGTCTTCTGAGATGAGTGCGCGATCGAACAGCAAAGGCGTCTTTGTGGGTTTCCAATGTGGAGCGTTGATTGTGATTTGCGCCACCTTTTTGTTTCCGAGTTTATGCGTGTGTCAGTGTGTTTTTGAGTTGCTTGTCGCATCTCAATTAGCCAACTGTTTAGTGCAAATAGGCTTAAATCATATCAAGTAAACGCATATTTTTGGTGTGTTTTTTTTTTTTTTACAATAAAACGTTGTTATTATTATAATAATTATAGTATAATAATACAATTCACATCAATAAATATATTACCATCCATTCAAAAGAACATTCATATAAGTAGCCTACTATTCATAGGCTATAACTATATTATAAGTGTCAGTGATTATTATAATTAAACCATACACACGCGCACACACGCGCATGGTTGAATTGATGCTTTGTGGGAATCTGTGGCGCCTGTTAGAAACGTAGCTGGCCTCGGCAGTGCCGGAAAAAATGTACATTTCAAAATGGCTGTTAATTAGGTTATAATATAATTATTAGCTTAAGAAGATGTATTAAAATATAAAATTAACATAAAATGTTACAAAATAGCAAGCAACATTTTTTTCCCTTACATTTCTCTCCAAGTTACGAAGACAGGGCAGCGTTGGACTCCTCGATAAGCCTGCTGACGCTCCGGTAGCGGAGAGGCGCTTTGTACGGAGCGGCGGTGCGGAGCATGACAACAGGACACCCGTTATAAACACAGTATAGTTACAAAAAGTTACACTCTGAGCGTCGACAAACCCCTACACATGTGCACATGTGTGTAGAAAGCCTTCCGTGTGTCTCCATCTGCCCGGCGGCTGTGTTTCCATCCAGGTCATTCCCTAACTCTTCCTTCTCACCCTATCCGTCCTGTTTTGACCCACTGGGTATAACCTGAGATAACCTGAGGTATACCTGTAAGTTAGTGTCGGCCTTCTGAACACACACACACATGTCATGGGATTGACATGCTTTTAATTTTTTTTTCTCAACCGGATTGAGGGGATCTGTAGGTGACGACTGTGTGCCCAAGTTGTGTTGGCTGTAACCCCTACGTGGCAGGAGTTAACGGGACGTCTGATGCTGGCTGTGTCCTAGTTGAACCGGACGTCTGGTTCGCCTCCTCTTTTGTGTGCTGGCTGTATCCTAGTGGAACCGTACGCCTGGTTGTCCTCCTCTTGTGGGTTCCTGTCGGCTCGGATGATGAGGAACGCGTTGCTGTTCACGTTGTGGTTCATGTTCACCACCCACCATGCGAGCGCCGCGTCTCAAAGGCGTCTCCGCGAGCCTCAAGGCAAAGTGGACCATGACGCCGTTCCTGCTCGAGACAAGGTAACCTGTGTCTCTTCACACACACACACACACACACACACCACACACACACAACACACACACAACACACACACAACACACACACACACACACACACACACACAACAACACACACCAACACAAAGACAGACAGACAGACAGAACAGACAGACAGACAGACAGACAGACTACCACACACACACACACACACACACACACACACACACACACACACACACACACACACACACACCAACAACAAAGACAGACAGACAGACAGACAGACAGACAGACAGACAGACAGACAGACAGACAGACAGACTACACGAGCACACACACACACACACACACACACACACACACACACACACACACACACACACACACACACACACACACACACACACACACACACACACACACACACACACACACACACACACACATTTTGCAGATGGGTTCCCTGCCTGCATACAGAAACATGAAATCCAGATATTTGTGGGGAAGGATGTAGGCTAGTTACGTTTCAGACGAAGCCAATATGTTGGTTTTCTATGTTGTTTACATTGCCCAGACCTTTTTTTTCTATTCACTGATAACATCTTACGATTCTGCATACTGAGGTTGTGTAAGACGGATGTACTTCCTGGATCCTTGATGGGCGATACGTTATCAAATGTTATTGATGTGGTCCATACTCAGTAGAGAGTAAAAGCATTCGTCAACTAACTATGCCTATATACCAATGCTTATATTATTATTATTATTATGCGCTACATTTCACTCACCTCTTCAATATTTGTCTATTCTGTACAGCGAGTTCGTTGCAGAAGATGGCAATGAGAAGTTCTGGCAGTTTGTGGATACTGTGAAAGAGCTCACTGTGTACAAGAACGGAGGTACGGCAACTTGTCACTCAGTAACACGCCTACTGCGTCGTTACAGCACAAGTGGTGGTCTTGGGTTGTGTGTCTGATGCGGACGCGTCTCCCCTCAGAGTCGGTGCGTTCCTACTACAACCTCATCCTGAAGAAGGCGGGGCAGTTCCTCACCCACCTGCAGGTCAACCTGCTGAGGTTCGCCCTGTCGCTGAGGACCTACTCGCCCGCCGTGGCCGCGTCTCAGCAGGTGTGTGGCCGCCGAGACGCGTCAGAGGGTGGAGTGAACCGGGGGGCGTAGAGCCCGTACCTTTAAGGCCTGTGGACCTCTGCTGCATGTCTTTATTCTCCGTACCTTCCTAACTATCTCTCTCTATAATAATAATAATAATAAAATGGAGTGAACCGCTGGTGCGGCGGTGGCGTGCGACTCTAAAACGTTTCCTATCCCTTGGCTCCCGCCCGCGGCAGATCGCCAGCGACGAAGACACGCCGGCGTCCTGCCCGGCGTTCGTGTCGGTCCACGGGCGGCTCGGCTGCAGCACCAAGGACCTCAAGAAGCTCCTGAAGGGCGCCTTGGACAGGTAATGTTTGGGGGGCGGCATGGGGCTCAGGAGGTAGAGCGGGTCGGCTGGTCACCGGAAGGAGGCTAGTTCGATCCCCGGCTCCTGTCTGTGTCCCTCGGCGAGCCCCCTCACCCTCTCTGCTTCAGACCAGCCGGCTGTCGCCTTGCATGGTCGACTCCGCCGTCGGTGTGTGAATGTGTGCATGAATGGATGAATGTTAGGCAATGCTGTAAAGCGCTTTGTGTGGCCACTGGTCAGAAAAGCGGTGTATAAACGCAGTCCATTTAGTAATACATGGTCCCCCTCGGTGAACTTACCGGTCCGGGGGGTTGAACCATCGTCTCTCCTGGCGTCGCTCAAACATCCGTTACGGATAGGATATCTGAGGATCACCTTGTTTCTCCGATTCCACCTAAGAGCATTTAGCGCCTGCCACGGATGTCAACAACAACAGCAGCACTTTGTGTTTTTGTGAAAAAGGCAGTTTGCAGAGTACTTTTCCGGCGATTCACTGTCACACACTCTGAACTCAACACGACACATTTATTCCGAGAGACCAAAGCGCTATACTGCTATTTGTTTTATTTTAATTTGTGTCAGTCACGTTCATGTTAAATGGTCTTCGTCAGTGTCTGCACAACAAATTAATCGGACTAATTAAACTGGGTACGGGTGTTTTAGTGAAGCCAGGGGAGACGGTGGCGACAGTTTGATCACCAAACTGGTGTTGTCCTTTCAAGGGAGCGTTGGTTCGCCGGCGGGGAGGTCTGCAGTCATTTGGCTCAGCGGTCAAAGCACTCCCCTTCCCACCCTGCCGTCCGTGAACCTTTGTTTTGTCTCTTTTATCTTTTGTCGATTGCAGACCAAAAATGAGGTGTCAGCTTAGCTTTCTGTTCTTCTTTTAACAGGCTATTGCATTTTTACATTTAGAGCATTTAGCAGACTGTCTTATCCAAAGCGACTTACAATAAGTACAATTTTCAGAAAAAAGAGAAGCAACAGTATATCTCTGTCGCTACGGTAGGGATGTTCATAGAACCAAGTGCCAAGCACTAACTATCACTAGGTTAACCCATTCCCCGTACACACCAGAGATAGCTAGGATGAGACGCGACACAATGCCAAGTACTATTTTTAAGTGCCAGGACGTACAACATAAAAAAAAAGAAAAAGTGAATTAATTAAAATGTTCGCAGGCCAAAGCCGTTCCTGTACAAGACGGACCACAGGTTCCCCGGGCGTAACGTGAGCGATGTGCCCGTGGTCGTGCTCTACGCTGAAATAGGAACCACAAAGTTCAGCGCTTTTCACACGCTGCTGTCGGAGCGGGCGGAAGCCGGCTCGCTGATCTACGTGCTTCGGCACTTTGTGGAGGTGAGTCGCCAGGTGTTGAACACCCCTGCTCCAGCCCCCGCCATTTCATGTTGATGCTCTTTAGAGTGGATACAGGCACACACACACACGCACGCACGCACGCACGCACGCACGCACGCACGCACGCACGCACGCACGCACGCACGCACGCACGCACGCACGCACGCACGCACGCACGCACGCACGCACGCACGCACGCACGACGCACGCAGCTACGCCGCACGCACGCACGCACGCACGCACGCACGCACGCACGCACGCACGCACGCACGCACGCACGCACGCACGCACGCACGCACGCACGCACGCACGCAGCACGCACGCGCCACGCACGCACGCACGCACGCACGCACGCAACGCACGCACGCACGCCACGCACGCACGCACGCACGCACGCACGCACGCACGCAGCACGCACGCACGCACGCACGCACGCACGCACGCACGCACGCACACGCACGCACGCACGCACGCACGCACGCACGCACGCACACGCACGCACGCACGCACGCACGCACGCACGCACGCGCACGCACGCACGCACCGCACGCACGCACGCACGCACGCACGCACGCACGCACGCACGGCACGCACGCACGCACGCACGCACGCAGCAGCACGCACGCACGCACGCACGCACGCACGCACGCACACGCACGCACGCACGCACCGCACGCACGCACGCACGCACGCACGCACGCACGCACGCACGCACGCACGCACGCACGCACGCACACGCACGCACACGCACGCACGCACGCACCGCACACGCACGCACGCACGCACACGCACGCACGCACGCACGCACGCACGCACGCACGCACGCACGCACGCACGCACGCACGCACGCACGCACGCACGCACGCACGCACGCACGCACACACACACCACACACCACACACCACACACCACACACACACACACCACACACACACACACACACCGCAGTCCTTTTCTAAATTAATTCCCTTTCAGCCATGAGTGTGTGTGTATATAAAATACATTCAAATGTTTGATCAGTCACGCTATACTGAATGTCAGATGTGTACCTACTTACAGTGTATCTGGTGTCAATAAATACATCATCAAATTATGGGTACATCTTTTTTATGACACATGTAGCGTTTCCTAGCCACTGGCGTACAACAGTCTTATTTTTTCTCAGCCTCCACATTTATCTTTAGAGGACAGGAGAGCAAGACTCCTGGACAGGCGAGCGTTACAGAAACGCACTCTTCTTCACCATCGCGGTTGGTGGGTTTGCGATCTCCACGCCATTGTCGTGTTTTTCTCATCTTTACCTGCAAGAGTGAGCCGTATCTGCCATGCCATTGACTCATCGGGCCCTGACAAAGGCAGAGGTCAGCCCGGTGATGGATTGCAGGGAGAGACAGAGAGTACAGCCTTCAAGGAAACAGGCTTCAGCAGAAATCTCAGAGAGAGAGAGAGAGAGAGAGAGAGAGAGAGAGAGAGAGAGAGAGAGAGAGAGAGAGAGAGAGAGAGAGAGAGAGAGAGAGAGAGAGAGAGAGAGAGAGAGAGAGAGAGAGAGAGAGAGAGAGAGAGAGAGAGAGAGAGAGAGAGAGAGAGAGAGAGAGAGAGCGGGAGTCAGGGCACTGGAGTATCAGTGCCCTGACTCCGTTGGCAGAAGTAACAGTCTTTTCTCAGAGATGAACAATGAAGGGAATTGCAGTGTAGGTGTGGACACATTTTCTTCCAGATTCTACCTTTGGAAGTGAATACTGGGGGGCGTTGGTGTCAAGGCTGCATGGCGCTCAGCACGTGTTCCATGTCTTGCACTCCCTGTGATGTGTTTCTGTGTCTGTGAATTCTACTGAGGTGGATGTGTTTATTGAGCCCCCTGCGACTGAGGAGTTGATGAATAGTTTCCGTTTACCCATCAAGCACTCTGTGAAATGAGTTACGATGAGGTAGTGCCTAGTGCTCGGAACTCAGCACAGAGAATGAGTAACTGAAGCTTTTAGACTGGTTTAAGGTGGAACTCGATTGGAGGACAAAAGAAATCGCAAATCAGGGCATGGCAGTCTTTTTGTTTTCTAGTCTTTTTTTGCACTCGCTCTTGAAATACATTTGAGGCGTTTATTAACCATCCATTATGTGCTGGAGCAAGTAAAGCGCTTGTGTCTAATATTCAGCTGAAGAGAAACATTAGGTAAAAGAAAAGGTAATTTGCAATTAGCTAATGTATCAGTAGGTGTTTCGAAGTGATCAGGCTTTTCGATTTTGTTAATTTGTCTTTTTTTTTCAAATCTCTATACTTAGGATACCACTAGGATGCTGCAAATTTGATTATGTTGGTTATATCTACGAAACGAAACACATTCAATTCTACTTGTTCATTTTTGCTGTTGATTTATCTACTAAAGCCAGTGTTTTGTGACGGTTGTCTGGGTGAGTTGGCTAGGAGCCCACACATCCCTAACATCTCCCCGGTATGTCCCCTGTGAGGGGTAAAGTCCTCTGTACCGCTCCTCACTCCTGGTCAGTGTTGGGGAGTAACGGAATACATGTACCGGCGTTACGTATTCAGAATACAAATGATAGCTAACTGTATCCCGTTACAGTTGAAATAGTTGGTATTCAGAATACAGTTACATTGTTGATCATCAATGGATTACATGACGATACTTCTGTTTCAGCAGTTTATTCGTGCTTTCACACCAACAGCATTTAGTGCGCACTAAACGAGTTTGGTCCCCTTGGTTCGGTACGTTTGCGTTGGGGTGAATGCAACCATCTCACTTCGATGTGAACCAAATCAGCCGACCGAGACCTCCCTGAACAGCTGGTCTCGGTTCGCTTCCAAACGAACCCTACTGCGGTTCGCTTGAGATGTGAAAGCGAACGCACCTCGGCCCGATACAGTTCTACAAAGCATGCGCCTCTTTGGACGTAACAGGCACACGCTCAGCTGCGCGCATTATGAGAATTATTGTTTGATTAGCGGTAACTCCAAGACTAGCAGCAAATTGTCGGGCCGCCTTGGAATTTGGACAGACACCCACATAAAACGTATGCTGGAAAAACACACATAAAAATGAAGATGATTGAACGACCTCTCTCTCTCTCTCTCTCTCTCTCTCTCTCTCTCTCTCTCTCTCTCTCTCTCTCTCTCTCTCTCTCTCTCTCTCTCTCTCTCTCTCTCTCTCTCTCTCTCTCTCTCTCTCTCTCTCTCTCTCTCTCTCTCTCTCTCTCTCTCTCTCTCGCATAGGGCAACACCTATGCACTTAGCTCAGTGAAAAAGATGTGATAGCAAATATCTTTCGCATGAACATACCCTTATAGTCTTTGTTCCGCTACAGCAAATTATATAAAGAAGTTCACTTTCAGGGAGACTTGGGCCTAACACAGAAGAACACACCAGAATAGGCCTGTTTAGTAAGCAGGATTTGATACCGCATTCCTTCACTTATAAAATTCAATTCAATGTGGAAGTAATCCAAGTATTCAGTATACAATACTCGGATTGAGCGATGAAACGGAATACGTTACATATTACATTTTTGGGCATGTAATCTGTAATCTGTAACTGGATACATTTTAAAAGTAACCTTCCCAACGCTGCTCCTCGTCTCCCCCCCCTCCCCCCCTCCACCCCCAGGAACCCCAGCCCCACAAGGTGCTGCTGTCGGGGTACGCTGTTGAGCTGGCCATCAAGAGCACGGAGTACCGGGCGGTGGACGACACCCAGGTCAAAGGTCGGCTCACCCTTTAACTCTGCTGTGTCTTAAACTCTGTTGTTAAAGTCTAGTCTCATTAATCTGACTTTAGATTAATCATCTAAAGTGGGATTATAGCAGACGAGCCCTTATCTGTTGTTTCAAATTCCTTTGCTTCATATTTCTTTTGACCAATCACGTCGCTGGAGGCGGGGATCTGTAAGCATCTGATTGGCCAACTACAAACTCGGCCAGCACTAGTAAACTGTGATCAATGGTTCCAAATCAACACCGTGTCCGCTTACTGTAGAAATACTCTCATTTAGTCCCCCCCTGATAGCTCCATCCCCTAACGTGATCGGGCTTCTCTTCGGTAGAATATCCGCACAACAAAACAGGAAATGAGGCGTAACCCCGCCCCTTTTCAGTGTTGGGTTTCCTTCCCGGAC
>OLKM01001516.1:27703-42804 GCA_900291075.1 Melanogrammus aeglefinus
GTACCGGGGCTGGCCCTCAGGGGTGCAGGAGCTGCTGCGCTCCACCTTCCCCGGGGTCATCCGCCAGATCCGCCGCAACTTCTTCAACCTGGTAAGACGTTAACCTGGTGAGAGTTAACCTGGTAGGAGTTAACCTGGTAAGAGTTAACCTGGTAGGAGTTAACCTGGTAAGACTTTAACCTGGTTAGAGTTAACCTGGTAAGGCTTTAACCTGGTGAGAGTTAACCTGGTTAGAGTTAACCTGGTAAGAGTTAACCTGGTAAGAGTTAACCTGGTTAGAGTTAACCTGGTAATACGTTAACCTGGTGAGAGTTAACCTGGTAAGAGTTAACCTGGTTAGAGTTAACCTGGTAAGAGTTGACCTGGTTAGAGTTTAACCTGGTGAGACTTTAACCTGGTGAGAGTTAACCTGGTAAGAGTTGACCTGGTTAGAGTTTAACCTGGTGAGACTCTAACCTGGTTAGAGTTAACCTGGTTAGAGTTAACCTGGTTAGAGTTTAACCTGGTTAGAGTTAACCTGGTAAGACTTTAACCTGGTGAGAGTTAACCTGGTAAGAGTTAACCTGGTAAGAGTTAACCTGATGAGAGTTTAACCTGGTTAGACTAACCTGGTTAGAGTTAACCTGGTAAGAGTTAAGCTGGTTAGAGTTTAACCTGGTGAGACTTTAGGAGAAACAACAATATATCTCTGTCGGTACAGTAAGAATGTTCAAAGAACCAAGTGCCAAGCACTAACTATCACTAGGTTAACCCATTCCCCGTACACAACACAGATAGCTAGGATAAGACGCTACTCAATACTCAGTACTATTTTTAAGTGGCAGGACGTACGACACACAATAAGTGTAAAGCGATACACTATCGGGGGGCTCAGTGACAATCAGTGCCCCGGGGGGGGGGTCGTCTTGAGCGGGGGGAGTATCGGGTGGCTGTCACAACACCCATGCTCAACACATCGTAAAGGCTTTACTGGTACATCATATGTTTGGGAGGCAAGACCGCGATCTGTTTTGAATTGTATGTTTTTGAATTGTTTAATGGTGTTAGGGAATTCTTTCGAATAAACAAATGCAAATAATGTACAGTTTTTGACATTGGTTTACCAAACCCAAAGAAAGCCCTTGCTGACGCGGCTGCTGCCTGTGTGCAGGTGCTGTTCCTGGACCCGGCCCACCAGCAGACCGTGGAGCTGGTGAAGCTCTCGGAGCTCTTCTACAAACACATGATCCCCCTGAGGTTGGTACCGGGGGGGCTCCCGGAGCGCCAGGAGGGTCGTCGCGTGTCCGCAGCCCGCTCCGGCCGTATCGCCCCCGTTGTCCCCGGGCAGCCGCGCTGACCCTCCAGCGGCTGACGTCGGTCCTCTCTCTCCCCCCCTGTAGAATCGGTTTCATCTTCGTCGTGAACACGGAGGAGGAGGTAGACGGGTTCACGGACGTGGGGGTCGCCTTCTACCGTCTGCTGAGCTACATCGCCGAGGAGTACGACCTGTCGCAGGCGCTGACCTCCGTGGTCTCTGTGAGTACGACCTGTCGCAGGCGCTGACCTCCGTGGTCTCTGTGAGTACGACCTGTCGCAGGCGCTGACCTCCGTGGTCTCTGTGAGTACGACCAGCACCCTGTTTTCCATCCCGCAATACCTGGGAGTGTGTGTCTGTCTGTCTGTCTGTCTGTCTGTCTGTCTGTCTGTCTGTCTGTCTGTCTGTCTGTCTGTCTGTCTGTCTGTCTGTCTGTCTGTCTGTCTGTCTGTCTGTCTGTCTGTCTGTCTGTCTGTCTGTCTGTGTGTGTGTGTGTGTGTGTGTGTGTGTGTGTGTGTGTGTGTGTGTGTGTGTGTGTGTGTGTGTGCGCGTGCCAGGCACTGCTGCATCTCATGGGGTTTGAGGAGTTATTGTTTTTATTGCGTGTCTTTGTGTGTATGTGTGTGTTTGTCTCTGTTTGTGTGTGTGTGTGTGTGTGTGTCTGTGTTTGCCTGTTGTGTTTGTGTGTGTGTGTGTGTGTGTGTGTCTGTGTTTGCCTGTTGTGTTTGTGTGTGTGTATGTGTGTGGTCTTGGCACCAGCCTTGCGAGACATTACGAGACTAGACGAGAGAGAGGTTTCATTGCTTCAGGCGTCGACTCGCCCCCAGACGTGGGCAGGTGGGTACGAGACAAGGCGGTCGGATGCTGTGAGTTGATTCCCTCTCTGCTCCTGCAGATGTACAGCAGGATCCGTGTCGGGGAGTCTCTGACCGTGGATACCATCACCGCCTTCCTGAAGAGGAAATTCCCCAAAGCCAACGCAGGAAGGATTCTGGGGCCGGGCTCAGAATACGACGAGAGGAGACAGGTAAACATTGAACACACATGGGCCCCATGCCCGTGTGTGTTGAGGATGGACAACTCTTATTATTCTAAGTGCCATTTTAAAATACACGCCATTAAAGGAACTAATGGTAGGATTTTAAAATGCATGAATTGCTTTAAATGGCTAGCTCTGTTCCGTAGAAGCCTATTGGTCTCATTTATTATGTATAATGGTTTTACCATGGAAAGGGAAGGAAGTCAAACTTTAACATTACTATATGAGGATATGTAACATTACTATATGATGATATGTAACATTACTATATGATGATATGTAACATTACTATATGATGATATGTAACATTACTATATGATGATATGTAACATTACTATATGATGATATGTAACATTACTATATGATGATATGTAACATTACTATATGAGGATATGTAACATTAGTTTATGATTGTTATCGTCACACTCCTGCTCAAGCAGACTGCAGTTCACTTAACGGCCAGAAGAGGCAGTAGTGAGGGGCAGGAGTTTAAGAGTCTTAAACATAGAAGGACAAAAACCACGCGGGTCGGTTCACACTGGAGGACTCACTCTCTTGAGTAAACATCGTATTGGGCATAACCTCTGATTGGCTGATGAGGTGATCGGCTTGTCACCTTCTCACAGAGGCCTCAGACAAACTCAGGTGCCGCTCCTCACACCTAACATGGGTCGGTTTTCTCTATATATTGGGTAACATTTATATTTATATAAAAATCTATAGATATATAAGTAAAAAATCTATATATCGATACTGTATATATAAATCGGTGCTATATAACTGTCTAACCAGGAGGCAAATACGTTAACATTACAAACACAATAATACGTGTTTCTGCACACAAGTACCTCTGTATCTATTTAATTACCAACAATTGTGGTGCATTGTGTACCTTGTAGCGACCGGAGGCGTGTGTCCAGTCAGGGGGGGCTCCAGTCACCCCCTAACTGGAGCCCCCCCTGACTGGACACACGCCCCCATTGATGCCCCCCCCTCCCCCCTGACGGAGGCGTGTGTCCAGTCAGGGGAACCTCCAGTCGTGTCGTTCCCCCCGTCCCCCCCTGACGGAGGCATGTGTCCAGTCAGGGGAACCTCCAGTCGTGTCCGCCAGGGCACTCCAGTCGTCTCCCCCACCCCCCCCCCCCCTGACGGAGGCGTGTGTCCAGTCAGGGGAACCTCCAGTCGTGTCCCCCCCGTCCCCCCCTGACGGAGGCGTGTGTCCAGTCAGGGGAACCTCCAGTCGTGTCGTCCCCGTCCCCCCCCTGACGGAGGCGTGTGTGGTTCCCCCAGGCCGGCCCCCGGTTCTACCAGGAGAGCGGTCTGGGCGCTCTGCCCGTGGCGCTGTTCAACGGCGTGCCCCTGGACCCCGGGGAGATGGACCCCGAGGAGCTGGAGACGCTCCTCCTGCAGCGCATCATGGACGCCACCAACGTCTTCCAGAGGGCCGCCTTCATGGTACGTCCGGCCCCCAACCCCCCGTCCCCTCCCAAGACTGGCCTTTAGTGTAAAACGATCTCCAGACTGATATAATTCAGTTAAAACACTTTTTTTTTTTAATTGCAGAACAGCTGAATACATATCTATACATTATTTTCGGTTTTAACATTTTCTATTTTACCATGTTGTGTATTTTTTTAAGGCAAAATTTCAAATTTCTCGGTTACAAAGTGTTTTTTGGAGAGAAATGCTGACTATTGGGTCATGTTTTCAAACTCAAAAACAATCATTTAAATAATCTTGATTATGATAAAAAAATTTGGGGGATTTGATTTCTGTTACTTGCTGGAGATTAGCAAGATTCGTATTTATATTTCTTCTGCAATTCAATGGTTAAATAAAGAAGTTATAGCATCAATTCATCTCAACAAATAGACCTGGCCTAAAGGAAAGATCAGTTTATATGTGGCCTGCTTCCGATGTGTTGGTCACACCACAGAAGGATTTATTGCTTGTTTGGTGAATAATGCAGAACATAAGGAACTTTAGAAAGAAAAATCGCAAACGACATCGCAATCGCGATACTTGTCGTAATGATCGCAATTAGCTTATCTCCCCGAATCGTTCGGCCCTAGGGTCCCCCCACGGCCCGTGACCCCCTCCCCAGCGGGCTGCGGCCACATGGGACGGCACTGCTCCATGGGGCGTCGTGCACCCAGGCGACTCGGAGGGAGGATGATGCAACGTCTCAATGGCGGCCTGATCCATTCATGCGCGCCCAAAGTGCGTTCACAATGTTGACCCTGTCATCAATAGACTGTATCAGCGGTGGAGGAACGGCGTCCACACAACGCCAGCACACCAAGGCTGTGGAGGGGGCAGAGACGGCCTCCTCGCTGAACCCAAGGACAAGGTCTCGGCCCGCGAGATCTTTATTGAGATTTTTGTAAATTGTGTGAAACGCTGTGAAGGACGCTTTTGTGCGACTTGTTGGCTTTCATGTGGTTCAACGCGTTGGATGAACTTCGGAAAGTTCGAAATGTTGGTTATTTTTTTTAAATCACGCGGCCCGAACACGACATAGTTGATGTCGCACATTGACGTCGCCTAACACAGTTGTGTCCACTCTCATGATGAGGTCTGTGTGACGCTAGCTAGCCTAGCGTGGCTGGCTGTGTGTGAGAGTGGGAGGGGCTTTGGGAGGGTCGATTGGACGATTCTTGAAAAACAAAGAAAGGTGTATTGGCTGGCCAGTATTTTATATTTGTAGAATATATCAGTTATGGGATCGGATTTTATTGCTGTCATTTCCAATCAGCATCGAGTACAGATATGTGCAGGTCGTTTTAATCAAGGCGGTCGTGTTACCACAGTGAGACCTTAACCCTAGAGCCATACCTCAAAGCAATGCCTTCTTATTTTAGTACATTTTATCATGTGACATTTTTTAAGTCACAGTGAAGGGACCCCCTCCCCCATTCAGTGACCCCCCCCCCCCCCCCTTTAGTCTATAGTGAAGGGACTCCTGTCCCCCCCCCCCCCTTAGTACACTGAAGTGACTCTCCCCCCAGCCCCCCCCCCTCCTAGTCTACAGTGAAGTGACTCCCCCCCTCCCCCCCCCAGGGCCAGCTGACGGAGGCGTCTGACGTGGAGGACTACCTGATGGAGCAGCCCCACGTGGTGCTAAGGATGAATCCCCTGGTCCTCAGCACGGAGAGGAGGTACCTGGACTTCACCGCCTCCCCAGGTGAGCCCCCCCGCCGCCGCCGCCGCCTCACTTAACCGCCTCTCGCTCGTTGCCGTGGTTACTAAAGTCGGAGACGTGTCTAAACTCCTCTCCTCCTCCTCACAGTGGCGGACGACTGGGAGGACAGCACCATGTTCTCCTACCTGGACTCCAGGGACCGCACCGCTGTGGTGGCCAGGAGGATGAAGTACTTCACCAAGAACGGTGAGCCGCCTCAGAGGGCACTGGTGGTGCTACCTCCAGCGTCTGAGTAGGGAGCGTCGTCCCGAGGAGCGTTGTCTCTAGGAGCGTCTTCTCGAGGAGCGTCGTCTCTAGGAGCGCCGTCTCTAGGAGCGCCGTCTCTAGGAGCGCCGTCTCTAGGAGCGCCGTCTCTAGGAGCGTCGGGAGCATTGTCTCTAGGAGCGTTGGGAGCATTGTCTCTAGGAGCATTGTCTCTAGGAGCATTGTCTCTAGGAGCATTGTCTCTAGGAGCGTTGGGAGCGTCGTCTCTAGGAGCGGTGTCTCTAGGAGTGTCGTCTCTAGGAGTGTTGGGAGCTTTGTCTCTAGGAGCGTTGTCTCTAGGAGCGTTGTCTCTAGGAGCGTTGTCTCTAGGAGCGTCGTCTCTAGGAGTGTTGGGAGCGTTGTCTCTAGGAGCGTTGTCTCTAGGAGCGTTGTCTCTAGGAGCGTTGTCTCTAGGAGCGTTGTCTCTAGGAGCGTTGTCTCTAGGAGCGTTGGGAGCGTTGTCTCTAGGAGTGTTGTCTCTAGGAGCGTTGTCTCTAGGAGCGTTGTCTCTAGGAGCGTTGTCTCTAGGAGCGTTGTCTCTAGGAGCGTTGGGAGCAATGTCTCTAGGAGCGTTGTCTCTAGAAGTGTTGGAAGCGTTGTCTCTAGGAGCGTTGTCTCTAGGAGCGTTGTCTCTAGGAGCGTCGTCTCTAGGAGCGTTGTCTCTAGGAGCGTCGTCTCTAGGAGCGTGTTGAGGAGCGTTGTCTCTAGGAGCGTTGTCTCTAGGAGCGTCGTCTCTAGGAGCGTTGGGAGCGTTGTCTCTAGGAGCGTTGTCTCTAGGAGCGTTGTCTCTAGGAGCGTTGGGAGCGTTGTCTCTAGGAGCGTTGTCTCTAGGAGCGTTGTCTCTAGGAGCGTTGCCTCTAAAAGTGTTGGGAGCGTTGTCTCTAGGAGTGTTGTCTCTAGGAGCGTTGGGAGCGTTGTCTCTAGGAGCGTTGTCTCTAGGAGCCTTGTCTCTAGGAGCGTTGGGAGCGTTGTCTCTAGGAGCGTTGTCTCTACAGCTGTGTTTCCCCTGCAGGCCTCCAGTGGTGGTAGAGCGCCTCCGCTGGAGCACTGGCGCCACTGCAGCCAGCCGTGCACATTTCTTTCAGATATATTATGTATTATATATATATTTTTAGTATTAGAAATGATGCAGGTGCCTCAAATGCTATTTGTTTTATTAAAATAACATATCATAGGTGCCCCCGACTGCACCCCACCTCGAGAGGGCTGCACACTGGAGAGATACTGCGTGAAGATCCTCAACGTGGTGCTCTGCTATAGAAGAATACAAATGCACGAGAATACAGTCAGGGCATTAGCTAACGAATGGCTTGAGACTAAACATACACAGCATAAAGAGAGAAAGGGTGTAGAACAGAAGCATCAGTATTATGTAACGCGATGGATGGGATGGCTCCAAACTGCAGACTGTAAACTAACACTAACGCCAGAACCACTTGGCTGGAGCTCATACTGCGCCTGCATGCTTTTCCTAGTGATGTTTTTGGAGGAGACGGTTTCTGTTGGAATGCGCCCTCACTTGCAATAAAGACTCTGTGCACGTGCACATCAACACCGTGCACATGCACGTGAGCACTGTGCATGCGCTTAATAGCACCGTGCACCGAAGCCACCACTGCACGTTAGCCGTAGGCAGGGGCAAGTGCACATCGGCCCGCGCACAACCACATCAGCGATTGACAGGTGCACATCAGCACGGTGCACGTGCACATCAGCACGGTGCACACACACATCAGCACGGTGCACACACACATCAGCACGGTGCACACACACGTCAGCCTAGATTACCTCACACCTCGCTCATCCATCGTCGGGGAAACACGGAACAATGTTCTTCCTGAGGTGGTTCTCTGAGCGCCGGCGCTGGGCTTTGCTAGGGCACAATAGGCTGCATCTTCAGCAAGATAATTACAGGCACTCTGATTGGCTGCCGGCCAGCAGGGAGCCATGACTTCACTCCCTGGGCCACGATTGTCGTTTAGCTTTATGAGGCTAAGTAGGCTGATTGCTTTACTCCCTGCCTTATTGCCTGGCTGCTTGGCTGACTTACTGACTACCTGGCTGACTCACAGACCGGCTGGCTGCCGGAGGCCTGGCTGACTTACTGAGTTTCTGGCTGACTGACTGACTGACTGACTGACATGAAGCAACATGCTGACTTGCTGACAGGTTTCCTTTCTGCCTGAATCACTGATGGACTGACCGACTGACCGGACTGACTGACTCGATGAATAAAGGTGTGACAGATGGCACAATTCTGCTCTAATATCCTGAGCTCTCTGTCAAATCTCTCTCTCTCTCTCGCTCTCGCTCTAGCTCTCTCTCTCTCTCTCTCTCTCTCTCTCTCTCTCTCTCTCTCTCTCTCTCTCTCTCTCTCTCTCTCTCTCTCTCTCTCTCTCTCTCTCTCTCTCTCTCTCTCTCTCTCTCTCTCTCTCTCTCTCTCTCTCTCTCTCTCTCTCTCTCTCTCTCTCTCTCGCTCTCTCTCTCGCTCTCGCTCGCTCTCTCTTTCACGCTCTCTGAATCTGTCTCTCCCTCTCTCCCACACATGCACTTCCATTTCTGCGTTCCTTCCTGCACCAGACTGTCGTTGGAAGGAGGGGGGGAAAAGAGCACCTTTCAAAGGACGAGACTCTCTAAAGGCAACCTAAGCAATGTGATGACGAGCAGTGAAGAAGTACTAAGAAATGAAATCTATTTTCCTACCTTGGGCTGGTGTCACACACAGCGGGTACCGAGACGGGTGTTCAGTACACAGGACACAAGGCATCCCGTTGATTCCATCAGGGGCCCGGGGTTGGGGGGGGCCCAGAGCAAGACGGCCAACCCTTAACGGCTCCCGTTGACACCGGCCGTCGGTGGATGAATGTGTGAATGAATGCGGTTGTGAATAATATGTGTGGATGAATGTGTGAATGAATGAATGGGTGAAAGAATGTGGATATGGGTAAATGAAATGGATATGGATGAATGGCTGAATGTGTGTATCAATGTGTGAATGGGTGGATGAATATTTGTGTGTGAATGGGTGGATGAATGCGAATGAATGTGTGATGACTAGGTCAATTAATTGGTGGATGAATGTGTATGAATGGGTGAATGTGAGGCCCTGACTGAAGCGCTGTGAGTGATCACTGGCCAGAGACGTGTATTCAAATCAGTTTACAATGTGCTTGTGTCACCGCCGGCTCCTCGCTGCTGATTGGTCGCCGCCGGCTCCTCGCTGCTGATTGGTCGCGGCAGACGAGGACGGGATGAGTGGCGTGACGACGTGGATCGTGGGAGACCTGGAGACGGAGGCGGGACAACGGCTGCTGGCGGGCGCACTGAAGCACGTGGTGAGGCGCACACACACGCACGCACACGCACGCACACACACATTGAGGGCGGGACTTGAATGGCTGCCTTTCGGTAGTCTATGAATAAAACTCTTTAATATTCAACCCTTGAAACTTTTGGACTACATCAAACTTTCAAGCAGTACCACCCAAAATAAATAATTCTGAGATGAATTAGCCACCGAGAGAAGAAAAGGAAAAACAATTTAGTGTCTTTATATTACAAGAATGAAAAATGAATTCTTTGTGTAGGATGGGAACGGGTCACTCACAACGAGTAAAACCCCTACAGGTCCGCTGGAGGAACTACATGCTAGTCGCTAACGTGAACCACCTACAGGTTGCGGAACTACATGCTAGTCGCTAACGTGAACCACCTACAGGTCGCTGGAGGAACTACATGCTAGTCGCTACCGTGAACCACCAACAGGTCGCTGGAGGAACTACATGCTAGTCGCTAACATGAACCACCTACAGGTCGCTGGAGGAACTACATGCTAGTCGCTACCGTGAACCACCTACAGGTCGCTGGAGGAACTACATGCTAGGCTCAGTGAATCACCTGTGCCGTGTTCCAATACCCGTACTTCCATGAGTATACTTAAAGGAAGTACACTTTCTGCACTATCCGTACTCACTTGAGTACACTATTTTTTCAGATGCGAGTGCTGTTCCAAATCGAGTACTCTGTGGTGCACTTACCGGAAATGACGATTGCGACAGCCGCAGCTGCAAGCGCTGTCACTTCGGTATCCATTATTTTTTCGAGTTGAGCGCTCAGCCTGGCTCCGCCTCTTCCGCTACGTAGCTAAGATGGCTGCCGTTGAGTACGGAGAGTGTCCTTCGATCCACACTTCACGATTAGCCCATTTTGAGTACGACATCCGGGTCCTTGAAGTGTACTTCTTTTCGCCGGATCTGAATTGGAACGTACTGTGTACTCAAATTTTGGCTAGTAAGTACGGACAGTACGGGTATTGGAACACGGCACTAGAGGCCGTTAGTTGAGCTAAATGCTCGTCTCTACTAGCCTGGCTCCGCCCGCCCACCTACTTCCAGCCAAATTTGATTTTCCCTTCAGTAGTCAGTCTGGGGCTGGGGCTTGTTAGTGGGATTTTGCCCGAACAAATTTCTGTGTGACCAATCAGCGAACAGAGGAAGTGGCTGAGAACGATGACGTCGAAGTTGTGCGCGAGTTTCAGTTGTAGTCGGGAGAAGAACAGGAAGACAATGGAGAAGGAAGCAATTTGTAATTGTTCCTTGAACTCTAAAATTAGATGAACAAAACCTGCAGCTATCGTTGACAGACATCTTCACGCTTCATCTGGTTTTGTTTGTGTACACAGCCTGCGCATGCGCGCAACGTAGTTTCCGGCCTGTCCCGGCGCATGGCATACGTCACGACCAAACGCTATTGCGATTGGTTATGGCAGATCCAGAGTGGCACTGGGCAGATCCAATAGTTTTAAACTTTAACAGACACCCGCCTCCAAGTGAGTGAACGTTTGCCAATTACAGCAGTTCCAGACCTTCTGTACAAATGAAATGAAGTACGATGGTCTGGTAGCACCAGGCTATGTCTCTACCACAGGAGCTTCATAAACAGTTGGCCATGGTTGCCTCGTCTTTTGGCCTTCAGCACAAACTGAGCAGGCAATTCCATCACTGAGGACCTGAGCTTTGAGTAGAGAACATATATTTAGAATATGTTGCTGAAAACACTAGTGTTAAAAGAGAACTTGTATTTTGGATATTTTTGTTTTTAAATTTTAAATCTGGCATTCTGACATCGCCTCCGTCTTTCATCCTTTACGCCCCAAGTGTGTGTGTGTGTGTGGTGTGTGTCTGTGTGTGTGTGTGTGTGTGTGTGTGTGTGTGTGTCTGTGTGTCTGTGTGTGTGTGTGTGTGTGTGTGTGTGTGTGTGTGTGTGTGTGTGTGTGTGTGTGTGTGTGTGTGTGTGTGTGTGTGTGTGTGACAGTGTGCGTCATTTGTCTTTGGTGTGCCTCCGAAACGTTTCACTTTTTCAAATTTAGATCCAATCACTCCTAAAGTCTGCGTCAACAGTGTAATTTGGCCTCTGTGAAAGAGTCCGTCTTCTTCAGGAGCAGACCTCAGCCCCACGCCTCTCTTTCCGCACTTTGCATCGCTACCGGTTTCTCCCGAAGTGCTTTCGGTCGTTTCCCCGTCATTGTTTATTTTGGACCCACCAGCGTCTCCCAACATCTGCATATCCTCTGGTAGCCACTTTTATGTTCTAACTCTGCGTGTGAAATGAATCACGAGGTGGCCAATCAATGCAGCGGCTGCTTTTATGTAGTGTGTCGCGCGGGGCTGCGCCGGGTTTATTAGAAGCTGCGGTGGCAGGCCTCAGAAGGAATAAAAAACGGTGTATCCACCGGGACCGCGCTCACGCTTGGCCTGTGCTGGCTCATGAGTGTCGCGGCTGTAATAATCTCAGAGTAACAGCCACATAAAATAAAGAGGGATTTTAAACCCTGCACACATCTAAGGTCACTCAGCCCGCCCTCGGGGACAACAGGGCCAAGGTGAGGGGGTGTGTCGTAAGTATTAGCCAGAAATGTATTTAATTTAGTATGTTTTTGAGGAGTGGACGGCCGGGTGATAAATTTATTAATGTCTGTAGAAAGATAATATAGAGATGCTGAAGATTTAAAGCCACCATGTCAACCTGTATACACTTGTCCAAGATAGAGGATGAAAAGAGATTCATTCTCTTGTAAAACTATGACTATGCTCGCTCAGTCTTTAAAATAAACTCCACACAATTATGTCGCGGAGGAGCTGGAGCCGAGCGAACACAAAGGCCAAATCATCTCCTGCGCGACTTGCCTCTCCCTCACTCTGCTACCGTGCAAGTGACAATAATATGAAATGAAATGGTGACACAATATACAAATCCACACTGTGTGTGTGTGTGTGTCTGTGCACCTGTGTGTGTGTGTGTAAGTTTGTGCCTGAACATTTGTTAACGTGTATACACTTACGTGTGTGTGTACGCGTGTGTTAATGTGTGTTTACGAGTGTGAGTATATATTTCGGTGTGCGCATGTGTTAATGTGTGTGCGTGCACATGCGTGTGCGTGTGTGTGTGTGTGTGCGTGCACATGTGTTAACGTGTATGTGTGTGTGTGTGTGTGTGCGTGTGCCTGTGTATGTTTGTGCCTGCGCATGTTGTAAACGTGTACCTATTACTTAGCGTGTGTGCTGTGTGTGTTGTGTGTGTGCTGTGTGTGATGTGTGTGTGTGTGGTGTGTGTCGTGTGCTTGTGATGTGTGTGTGTGTGCGCGCCCCGTGTAAACCCCTTTAGAGGCAGAGTCCCCCGGCGTCGCGCGTGGGGTTGATCAATAAACCCGGCGCAGCAGCCGGCCCGGCCCTGGAGGACACCAGGGTGGTACCGGGCCCTTGTGAGACGACACTGCCACAACCACAAGAACAAGAGTGGCACTGGAGTTACAACCAGAAGCTTGCTGAAAGAGCGACCCAGGAGCTGCTGAAGGGCGGGGCCAAGATGAAGGACCTCCTGCTTCAGGTGACCTCAGGCCAGCGCCACCCAGTGGAGTGGAGAGCACTGCGGTGTTCTACGGTCTACGTTCTACAGTCCAAGATGTTTTACAGGGAGAGAAGCGCACGCGTGCGCCTCTCTCCCTGTAAAACGTCTTGGACTGTAGAATGTAGAATGTAGAATGCCGAGTGTTAAAGCAGGGGTTCTCAAATAGGGGTACACATACCCTGCCCTGGTGTTCTTGGGAGATACTCCCGGGGGGCGAGGGGGGTACTCGAAAAATGGTCAAAAAATAATAAATTATTATTCAAAAAGTAACGAAAATCTCTGAAAAGCTAGGACAAGAGAAGACAAAAAATCCTGGTGGTTGAAATGTAAAAACTGAAAACAAGGAGAAAGGAGAACCGGTGAAAGCGAAAGCCATCGAACCTTCTCTAACTGGCTTTACTGAAACCGCCGAGGTAACAATATCATTTGTAACAAAAAATCGCTTTCCTGCACCGACTCTCCACCAAGGGCGTAGCGTGCACGTGCGTGCAAAATAATGGTGAAACGGTGCGTTTTTGAAATCACGGAGGCAGAAAGTCAGATCTCTTACAGGGTGCTTCACGAACGCCGTTTCACACGGACCGCGGTTCTGGCGCTGTTGTCCTGCCATCCAGGGCGGGCGTTCTCACGCCGCCTCCGACCGCTGGCGTCCTTTCATGTCTCGCGGCTTTCATTTTCATTTCATCCCCCAGCAGAAAGTTAGAGTGCTGTGAGACTCTGAGGGCTTATTGGCCGTGGCTCGTTTGATGTGAGTACACACAACCCAGGGACAATGGTGATCGATGGGGAGAGAGAGAGAGAGGGAGAGGGGGAGAGAGAGAGAGAGGGAGAGAGAGAGTGAGCGAGAGAGAGAGAGAGGGGGAGAAGGGAGAGAGAGAGAGAGAGGGGGGAGGGAGAAGAGGAGGAGAGAGGGAGAGGGGGAGAGGGAGGAGGCGAGAGGGAGAGAGAAGAGAAGAGAGAGAGGGGGAGAGAGAGAGAAGAGAGAGGGGAGAGAGAGAGAGAGAGAGAGGGGGAGAGGATGACAGGGGGAATGTGAGACAGGAGACAGAGTGAGAGTGAGAGAGAGAGAGAGAGAGAGACTCACTCACATTGGGAAGCTCTGTGTGACGCTCCACAGCTTGCAGATGCCAAGGCGAGCGGCCTACTCACTGTCAGTTCCACTCCATCCGTCAGGTAGTACCGGTGGGGCCGGGCGGGTGGAGGGATGAGGGATGGGAGAGAGGAGGTACACAAGGACCAGCTCAAACTGGATCTTACAAATATAAAATCCTGGCTGCTCCCCAGGGACAATCTGATGAAATAGGCTAACCCCCCTCTATGCCCCCCAACGCCCCCCGCCCCCGTACGCGTCCGTCCCTGGCTGCTTGTGTAGTTCGGCTGTGTCCGCCGTTGCCTGACCACCACATCTCCCCTCCCTTCCTCTCCTCCCTCCCTCCGCTCTCCCCTCCGTTTTCCTCCTCCCACTACTACCAGCGGTGGATCTCGTCGCACAGTGGGGCAGCCTTCAGCTGTGCCCACCCGAGAGCCCGCCCACCCCGCCCCCACGCGCCGTAAAACACAAGACACACACAAACAAGGATATCATAGCCGCCTATATTAGCCAATCACCCCGGACTCAAGACCGATGCCTGCTGTCCCCCCGTTTAGGTGGCAGGAAATAGCCGGCTGAGGCCAGTGGGGTCATATAACACCACGTTGCGTCAGGAAAGTGGCACCAGCCATACCCCCCCCCCCCCCCCTCCACGCATCCCCAAAAAAAGACCACTGAGATGCTCATTTACATTCTCAGGGTAACAGTGGGCCGAGAGATTTGGGCTGGGAAATAACCACCGGTCGGAATAGCCGGCTTGTGGCTTGGTCGCGAGTGGGACCGGGATCCAGTATTGAGTTTTATATGGCTGCCAGACAGACTTGCTGACTGGATCGTGTTGACATTATTGGAATTTCTGGGCCGTTCTCCACCGTGTTGGGGAGGGGGGGGGGGGGGATGTCACGCGAAACTAATAACCTCCCCCCCCCCGCCCAAGCCCCCACCCCACCACACACCCTCCATGCACGCATGATTTGTTATGGACAAAATGGCCAAATGTTTAATTAAATGTTTGTTAGATTAATTATGAATTGATTAATTCCCTATCATTTTATTTTTCTTCACGCACACCTCGGCTGACAGGCCGCGCGTCGCCTGGATGAAATATTAACGCGCCGGAGCGAGTGAGATCAAGGGGGAGAGGGAGAGGGAGAGAGAGGGGGAGAGAGAGGGGGAGAGAGAGGGAGAGAGAGAGGAGAGAGGGGGGGAGAGAGAGAGGGAGAGAGAGGGGGAGAGGGAGAGAGAGGAGAGAGAGAGGGGGGAGAGAGGGAAGAAGGGGAGAGAGAGAGGGGGAGCGGGGCGAAAGAGGGGGGAGAGGGAGGGGGGG
>OLKM01001516.1:45329-67464 GCA_900291075.1 Melanogrammus aeglefinus
GCTATGACACGCTACGCTATGACACGCTACGCTATGACACACTACGTCAAGCTACGCTATGACATGCTACGCTATGACACGCTACGCTATGACACGCTACGTCACGCTACGCTATGACACGCTACGTCAAGCTACGCTATGACACGCTACGTCAAGCTACGCTATGACGCGCTACGACACGATATGTTATGCTACGACGCACTACAGTATGACACCCTACATCACGCTACGACACGCTACGTCATGTTGCGCTATGTTATGCTACGTTACGTATTTAAGGCCACGTAACGCTACGTTATACAACTCTAGGACATGTTCTGCTACGCTATGGTTATGCTATGCTTATGCTATGCTTATGCTACTAGCTACGCTTCTTTACGTTACGTTAAGTGTTCCCACCACTTGTTTTTCTGCTACCCTTCTTTTTTTAAAATGTATTTAAAGGGTTTCAGTGAAAAGATGAAATACCTTCTCTGTGTCTTTCTCTCGTGACTGAGCCAAGACACTCCTCGAGCCTCCCTATCGCTTCTCTCTCCGTCTGTTTACCGTTCGTTCTCCTTTCATTATCGGTCCAAGCCTTTTTGTTCACGTTTCTAAATGTTTTTGTTTGTGGAAGGCCGTGACGGTTCCTCCTGAGCGAAGGCCAACGTTTTATACAGAAGCAGAGCAATGCCACAATGTCTTCAATGTTAAAAGCTATTGAATTTTGGATGACGAAATGTACGGTAAACACAATTTAATTCATAACTTTGAAATATTATTCATCTAGTCATCAAACTTATTTGTTTTGAATTCCCCTCTTTGAAATTCAAGTTGTTCCGTTTCGCAGTTCCACATTTATAAGCCTTAAGTTTTCGGGTCTGTATTCTGACTAGTTGAGTACGAGTTATGAATATCGTGTTTTAATATCTCCTACTTGAATCTTTGCATCTAAATTAGTGTACATGACATGTTTTTTTTATTTCAAATCATGTTTTGGAAATGGTTAAACCTGAAATGCCATGGTTGAAATTCAAAGAATCAAATCAAATACGTTCAGATGACCTTGTTTTATAAGTATAATGTTTCAATGTTCGGGATTCGATGGTGTCAACATCTCCGTATCCAAAAATCCAACTACCTTTTTTTTAAATGTGGAAACGTGGCAGTGACTTTTTGATTTGGGTCTGAGATGAACGACCCCTCACCTCCACCCGGTCGTCTTCAAACCTGTCTGTCTGCCTCCTGTCTCGACAGAGCCAGTGAGCTCATCATGAAGGTGGACGCCCTGCTGTCGGCCGCCCCGAAAGGAGAGGCCAGGAAGGACGCCCCCTTCCCCAAAGACGTCCACAGGTGAGGAGTCACGTCCTCAGACGTCCCCTGGTGTCGCCCCTCCGCCTCGGCCCGTAGTGGGGTGCAGCCTCCCCACATTCATCATGTGATGGAGCGGGGGCCAAGAGCCTGGAGTACCCTTGTAATGCATGACCCACCCCCCCACACACACACACTAAGCACTGTGTAATGCTCTCTCCCTTCGTCTCTCCCCCTCTCTTTCTCTCGCTCCCTCTCATGCTATTTCCTCTTTTGTGTTTTTCTCTCTCTCTCTCTTCCCCATCCCTCTCCCTCTCTCTCACCCTGTCCTTCCCTTCTCTCTCTCTCTCTCTCTCTCTTCTCCTTCTCTCTCCACTCCCCTCCTGCCTCTCTCCCTCTCCTCCTCTCCCCCCTCCCTCCCTCCCTCCCTCCCTCCCTCCCTCTCCCTCCCTCCCTCCCTCCCTCTCCCTCCCTCTCCTCTCTCTCCTCCCTCCTTCTCTTTCCTCGCCCCTCCCCTCTCTCCTTCTCTCTCCTCGCCCCTCCCCCCTCCTCTCCTCCCTCCTCCCCCTCCCTCTCCTCCCCCCCTCCCCCTCCCCTCCCCCCTCTCCTCCTCCTCCCCTTCCTCTCCTCCTCTCCCCCCCCTCCCCCTTCTCTCCTCCTCTCTCTCCCCTCCCCTCCCTCTCCCCCCTCCTCTCCCCCTCCTCCTCCCTCTCTCGTCTCCCCCCCCTCCCCCCCCAGTGTGCTCCATCTCCCCCGCCGTGAGAGCGAGGTGGTGTTTGAGGCGGTGGCCGTCGTGGATCCTCTCAGCAGGGAGGCTCAGAAGCTGTCGTCCCTGCTCATGGTAAGCCCGGGTTCCCCTGCCTCCCTCCTCCTCCCCCCCCCTCCCCCTCCCACCTGGGCTCTCTGATGCCCCCACGAGGAGCCAGAACCCCTGCACATCAAAGGAGGGGGGGACCAGTGCTAAGCTTTTATCATTATGTTAAAAGGTTAAAAATGTCCGCGTGTAAACACGCCTTATGTTATGCTAAATGTTTCCTCACACTGGAGCAGGCGTTCCAGGTGACCAGGCTCTATTCTTTTGGGGGCTTTTACCAACGTTTGAAATGTAAATGGAGCATTCTGTTCAGAAAGCCCACTTCCTGTACTTCCACTGCACAATGGCACCCAACACACGTTTCTCGTCGTTTAAGCTTTGAGGAGTGTTTGTGTGTGTGTGTGTGTGTGTGTGTGTGTGTGTGTGTGTGTGTGTGTGTGTGTGTGTGTGTGTGTTTCTTTTGCTGTGATTCTTTTGCTGTGAAATGTTATTAGAAGGTGCGCTCCCGTTCAGAGTAATGCTCTCTGTAATTGACCTAACAACAGACGGTAGAATCCGCAGCCCAACTGCAAGGGCGCCCCACCTGTCGGGGGGGTGCTCTGTGAAACCGTCGGGGCTGCACTGCGGACTGCAGTGGGTCTGAGCTCTGGCCTTTCACACCTCACAACCACGCGTTAGGTCCTAGCTTAATACCGCCGGCGCACAACCCTCATGCTCTGTGTTAAGTGGGTGCAGATGTAGTTCGTTTACATTTAGCCAAACCCCCCCCTTGTTTCCTCGCTCTCCCCTCTCTCTCTCTCCCCCCTCTCTCTCCCCTCTCTCTCTCCACCTCTCTCTCTCCCCTATTTCCCCCCCCTTGTCTCCTCGCTCTCCCCTCTCCCTCTCTTCCCCCCACCCTCCTCTCTCCCCTCCTTTTTTCTCTCGCCCTCTCTCCCCTCTTGTTTCCCCTCTCTCCCCCCAGCCTCCTCTCTTCCTCTCCCTCTCCCTCCCTCACCCCTCTCTCTCTTTTTCCCCCCCCCCCCCCCCCCTGGTTCTGCTGTCATGTCCCTGCTGCGTAGAGTTTGTTTTGCTCCGAGCCCTAATGCCCCCCCCGTCCCTCCCCCTGCAGGTGCTCAGCCAAGTGGTCAACCTGGATCTGCAGGTGTTTATGAACTGCCGGGCCAAGTTGTCCGAAATGCCCCTCAAGAGGTAGGGCTCCGCTTCCTCCACAGTAATTAATGCTGCTACTCTGGGCCGTCCCAGGTGCTCCCGCTGGCTCGGCCGACTCTCTCTCTCTCTCTCTCTCTCTCTCTCTCTCTCTCTCTCCCTCGCTCGCTCGCTCTCTCTCTCTCTCTCTCTCTCTCTCTCTCTCTCTCTCTCTCTCTCTCTCTCTCTCTCTCTCTCTCTCTCTCTCTCTCTCTCTCTCTCTCTCTCTCTCTCTCTCTCGCTCTCTCTCTCTCTCGCTCTCTCGCTCTCTCTCTCTCTCTCTCTCGCTCTCTCTCTCTTCTCTTCCTCTCTCTCCCTCTCCCTCTTCCTCTCCGGGTTCCCTCTCTCTCTCTCTCGCTCTCTGCTCTCCCTCTCTCTCCCTCTCTCTCTCTCTCCTCACTCTCTCTCTCTCTCTCCCTCTCTCTCCCTCTCCCCTCTCTCTCCTCTCTCTCCTCTCATATTATCCCTGTTGATCAGTGTCTCTCGCTCGCTGTTGTACAGTTGTGGCGGAGCAGATGCAATCTGCTTATAACGCAGCTTTTGCTCTGGGCTTTGCTCTGGCCTCCCCTTGCATCTCGGAGCAAATTGCTTCCAAGGTGCACTGTAGGGGTTCAAAACATTGCGATGGTGGAAAAAAAACAACAACAAATGAAAGGTTTGGAAACGGTTTGATTAACAATCTGGAGGATCACCGGCTGGATCTAATTTGATTGCATTGAATAGTTTTTACCTTAGCATTAGTAAATGAATGGCGTGATTGCCCTACAGGCCGTAGTGGATGGGCTCATTTGTTGTCGGCGTGTTGTCCAAACGCATCTGCAACACCCCGTTATTGTTTTCTTACCGCAGCCCCGGGGCGAATTCGTCAAGGGGATTTGGTTTTCAGTCGTTCCTCCTTCTGCTTGAAGCGAGCGCACCTTCACCTCACCAGGCAGAACATTGGAAGCAAAGAGGGTTATTACTATTTCAATCTGGGCCTAAGCAGCCTAAGCAGCCTCACCATGAAGGAGAGGGTTTGGAGCTCTGGTGGCGCCTTGCAAAACAGGAAGTCACCAGAGTGGACCCGCCGCTGCCTGCTGAGAGCCATCTCCGCTCAGCAGACCCAGGCCGTGGCCCCGGGGGGCGGGAGGGGAGGTGGAGGTGGAGGTGGTGGTGGTGGTGGTGGGGGACGACCAGAGTTAGAGCTGCCTGCTTCTCTTCTCTTCTTTACACCTCCTTCCTCTCTCACTGGAGAGAATTGGTTCTCTCTTTCTGACGAGGGACCGATCCAATAAAGGGAGAGAGTGTTTCCTCCGGTGACTGGGTTATGCCTCAGTAATTTAATCCTCTGTCTCTCTTGTCTGTATCTTCATAAGCAGCAGTTGGCACTCCTCTCTCGCTTTTGCTCTCTCTTTCACTCTCTCTCTTGCTCTCTCTTGCGCTCTCTCTCTCTCTATAGATGGTGTCTCTCTCTCGGTCTCTCCTCTCGTCTCTCTCTTAGCACTTCTTCTCTGTAATGGATGGGGCGTCTCTCTCTCTATGGATGGGTGTCTCTCTCTCGGTCTCTCCCTCTCTCTCTCTCTATCTCTCTCTGGATGGATGGGCGTCTCTCTCTCGGTCTCTCTCTCTCTTTCGCTCTCTCTCTATGGATGGGTGCCTACCGCTCTCGGTCTCTCCCTCTCTCTCTCTCTCTCTGGATGGGCGTCTCTCTCTCCCTCTCTCTCTCTCTCTCTCTCTCTCTCTGGATGGGCGTCTCTCTCTCCCTCTCTCTCTCTCTCTGGATGGATGGGCGTCTCTCTTTCGCTCTCTCTATGGATGGGTGTCTCTCTCTCGGTCTCTCTCTCTCTCTCTTGCACTCTCTCTGTATGGATGGGCGTCTCTCTCTCTATGGATGGGTGTCCCTCTCTCGGTCTCTCCCTCTCTCTCTCTTGCACTCTCTCTCTGTATGGATGGGCGTCTCTCTCTCTATGGATGGGTGTCTCTCTCTCGGTCTCTCCCTCTCTCTCTCTCTCTCTCTCTCTGGATGGGTGTCTCTCTCTCGGTCTCTCTTGCACTCTCTCTCTGTCTATGGATGGGTGCCTACCGCTCTCGGTCTCTCCCACTCTCTCTCTCTCTCTCTGGATGGGTGTCTCTCTCTCGGTCTCTCTTGCACTCTCTCTCTATGGGTGGATATCTACCTTGTTCTGCCCCTCCTTCTCTCTCTGCCCCAGAGACCAAACTGTTCCCCTTCCTCCTATCTTCTCCAGGAAGACGGACCGACTGTCGCATTCCCTGAAATGAACTTCTAACAGAAAAAGCATTTTTTCCTCGTGAAAAATGCTTCGGTTTTACCTCCAGGCGAGGATAAGGAAGAATTGGGTTTTAAGTGCAAAAGGAATGCCGGTGGAGATATTGATCGTTTGAAACATTACACACATTCATTAGCGCTCCGCGGTGTCGGAGGAATGGCAGACAAAATGAAGCATTTGCATAAAGATTAGCCTGAAGCTCACCTCTGTAATAACGGGGAGAGGGACGAGGCCAGCCTACTGTAGATCTGCCTCTTATTGCCTTGGTGGAAACGCTGCCAATAACATTGCTAGCGCTCCCTGCCTGTTCTCTGAGCATATTGTGTACCCCTGCTCTCTCAATAGGACCCATCTGCCCTAGAAAGCGAATCATTGCTCAATGTGTCATCATTTCAGTGCTTCCCATAGAGAAGAGTGCTTTCTGTTTGATGGAGCGGCTGTCTGAGTCTCTTCGGAGGGGGCTGTGTCCGGTCGGCCTGCTTCTGCCGTGTCTTTCACTGTGGAGCGTCTGTAAACAGGCTGCATGGTGGTGACCCCTCCTCAGTGTGGTTTAACACACCGCGCTCACCTGGTGGCTGATTGGCTCCGCGTGGAAAGCATACCGCTCTCCTGTTCACCTCTCGGTCTCAGTCCTCGTGTTGACTCACCTCCTCCTGCACATACTCACACCTCCTCCTGTACCCACCTCCTCACACCTCCTCCTGTACCCACCTCCTCACACCTCCTCCTGTACATACTCACACCTCCTTCTACACCAGCTCCTTCTCCTATTCATACCTCAACGCCTTCTCTTCCTAACCCAGATCCTCTTACCCACACACTCGCATGCCTCTCTCCTTCTTGCTCCTCCTCCTCCTCCTCCTCCTCCTCCTCCTCCTCCTCCTCCTCCTCGTCCTCCTCGTCGTCCTCCTCACACTCTCTCCCTCTCCTCTCCTCCTCGTCTCTCTTCCTCTTCCTCCTCCTCCTCCTCCTCCTCCTCCTCCTCCTCCTCCTCCTCACTCACACTCACATTTCCGTGCCTCTCTACAGCTCCTCCTCCTCCTCCTCGTCCTCCTCGTCGTCCTCCTCCCCCTCCTCGTCCTCTTCCTCCTCGTCCTCCTCCTCGTCCTCGTCCTCCTCCTCCTCCTTCTCCTCGTCCCCGTCCCCATCTTCCTCCTCCTCCTCCTCCTCCTCTTCCTCCACACACTCCCGTGCCTCTCTGCAGTTCCTCCTCCTCGTCCTCCCCTTCGTCCTCGTCCTCGTCCTCACACTCTCTCCCTCCTCCTCCTCCTCCTCCTCGTCCCCGTCCCCCTCCTCCTCCTCCTCCTCGTCCTCCTCCTCCTCCTCCTCCTCCTCACACTCTCTCCCTCCCCCTCAGCTTCTACCGTCTGGTCCTGGAGGCTGACGTGAACTTCCTGGCCAACGACACCATGTCGCCCGGCCCCACGGCGCGCTTCAGCCAGCTCCCCGAGTCGCCCCTGCTCACCCTGAACATGATCACCCCCGACGGCTGGATGGTGGAGGCTGTGAGCAGCCCCCACGACCTGGACAACATCCACCTGCAGGAGGTCAGAGCCCCCCCCCCCGAGCCCCGGCGCTCTCTGCTCTAACGGGTCTGATGATGATGCGACGGGTCACCTAGTCCAGTGGTTCCCAACCTTTTTTGACCAGTGTACCCCTTGAGCTGGTTTCCATGTTAAAAGTACCCCCTCTCTCATGTGGATTATTCGCATTAATGTGTAGCCTACTTATATTTAACCCCTTTTCTTTATATCTAATTCAAACTACTCATTTAAATAATATATACAATTATTGTGAGTGAAAAAAAATACATTTTATTCAGTTTAATGAAAAACTTGAGCTTGCGTGTCTTTCAAAAGCTTTTAGCTAGCATCCAGCGCAACCGCAACAAGAACCTTTTTTTTTTAAAGTGCAAACGTGAACTACAGACGTCTGACACATCTGATGTCGCCACTTTTCATATGATGTGCATTGTAGTGTTACAATCACTGAGGAAAAACTGTTAATTATCGCGCATGCGAAAATAGACTTATGGGCTTATTAAAATTCATAATAATTTTTTTTTGATGCTGTAGGGTAATTTATAATCTTTCTGCGTACCCCCTGCAATACCCTCGCGTACCCCTAGGGGTCCGCGTACCCCCAGTTTTATACCGAGAGAGAAATCATGTGTAGTTGTAGGATGTGATTTTATTGGCCACATTATTGAAAGCACTATCGATCGCTGATCGATAGTGCTTTCAATAATGTGACCAATTAAAACCACACTCTATTACTAACATATTCTACAAATCCATAGTGCTGGTTTACGAGAACCGTAGTCGACGCTCCCAACACGTGCTGAGCTAGCCGAGCTATGCTAGTTCACACCACCTAGCTAGCCGGCGTCTGTCCCCCCCTGGGGGAGTCTGTCTGTCCCCCCTGGTGGTACCTGTCTGTCCTCCCTGATGGAGTCTGTCCCCCCCGCTGACGGTGTCCCTCTCCTCTGTCCCTCCCCCCCCCGACGCTGTCCCTCCCCCCTCTCCTCCCTCTCCTCCCCCCCTGTACTCTGTCTGTCCTCCCCCTTGATGGTGTCGCCCCCTGACCCTCCTCCCCCCCCCTTCCTCCCCTCCCCCTCTCCTCTCGTTTCTCCTCCCTCTCCTCCTCCCCCCCCTCTCTCCTCTCCTCTCCCCTCCTCTCCTCCCCCCTCTTCTACTCCTCCCTCTACTCTCCTCTCCCTCACCTCTACTCCCCCCTCTCCTCCCCCCCTCTCTCCTCCCTCTCCTCCCTCTCCTCCCCCCTGACGTGCCCCCCCTCTCCTCTCCTCTCCTCCCCCCTTCTCCTCTCCTCTCCTCCCCCCTCTCCTCCCTCTCCTCCCCCCTCTCCTCTCCTCCCTCTCCTCCCCCCTGACCGTGCCCCCCCCCTCCAGGTGAGCGCGGTGGTGAGGGCGGAGTACGAGCTGGAGCACCTGCTGCTGGAGGGTCACTGCTTCGACCTGACCACGGGCCAGCCCCCCCGCGGCCTGCAGTTCACCCTGGGCACCGGCCAGCACCCGCTCCGCCAGGACACCATCGTCATGGCCAACCTGGTCAGTGGCCCCCCGCCAGCGGCCCTTTGATGCCCCGTGTGGCCCCCCCCCGGCCCCCGCTGGGCCGTCGGCCCCATGCTGTGTCTGTGCAGTCGGGGAGCGTGTTTGATGCCGGCGACGGACCCCGTGTTTAATTCTGGTTCATTCAGCCTTTATCTAGAGGGGCTGTAGGGACGCTTTTAGAGGCATTATGTGAGAATGACTGTTCTGCCTCAAACTCAACACTTAAACAGGGGGAGGGAGGGAGGGAGGGAGGGAGAGAGAGAGAGAGAGAGAGAGAGAGAGAGAGAGGGGGAGAGGGAGAGAGAGAGAGAGAGAGAGAGAGAGAGAGAGAGGAGAGGAGAGAGAGGGAGAGAGAGGGAGGAGAGGGGAGAGAGAGAGGGAGGGGAGGGAGGGAGGAGAGAGAGGGGAGAGGAGGGAGAGAGAGAGGGAGAGAGAGAGAGAGGGGGAGAGGGGGAGAGAGAGAGAGAGAGGACGAGAGAGAGAGAGAGAGAGGGGGAGAGAGAGGGGAGAGAGAGAGAGAGGGAGAGAGAGAGAGAGAGAGAGAGGGGAGAGGGGGAGAGGGGGGGAGGGGAGAGAGAGGGAGAGAGAGGGAGAGAGGGAGAGGGGGGGAGGGGGAGAGAGGGAGGGAGGGGAGAGAGAGAGAGAGGTTTTTTTGTTGTTTAGTGCCAAAATCGTGCTATAACTATAAAATCGTACCACAGCACCTTGAAGACTCTTCGATGGGTCCTGCTGACATTAAATAGACGTCTTTTATCCAAGAGAACCATGGCCCGGAGGGCAGCAGCACGCAGGACAATGCAACACACTCTAATCTCCACGGTGCACCACATAAGCAGCATTGTGTACACATTGAGTCCTGGGTTCAGTGGTTTAGGGCCTCTCTCTGAAGGCTGTGTTCGCTCCACAGGGCTACTTCCAGCTGAAGGCCAACCCCGGAGCCTGGGTCCTGAAGCTCCGCAAGGGCCGGTCGGAGGACATCTACCAGATCCTGGCGTGAGTGTAGCGGCCGTCGTTGTTTATTAGGGGTGTCACGATTCGGTACGTACCTCGGCCTTTAAGTCACGTTTCGGTATGTTTTTCGGTACAGCAGGGTTAAAAGTTGTTTAAACCGTGGTTCCCTGAACAAACGATGTCAACGATGAAATCAAAAGAAGTAGGTAAATACTGCTGGAAAAAGGATTTTCAATTTGATTTGATTTATTAAATTGTTTCAAAACAAATGCCTTACACACATGAAAAGACATCAAATACGATTGAGGACCGGAATTAAATCATTAGACCCGTACCGGAAAATGTGGGCACGCGTATCGTTGCGCCCCTGTTGTTTGTGTTGTGATTTGTAGTCCCTTGTGCGTCGCTGTGTCCTCGAGTCACATCACATTTATGATCAGCCGCCGTCTCGACGTGACGCGACTCAATTGGAGATGAAACGGGGGAACGAGGTGGGCTAACGATGCTAATTAGGAGGCTCCATCTGTGCGCCCGCGTCGGAGGTGTTCGTCTCCCTCCCGCCCGCCCGCCGCCGCAGGTAGGGCGCCCGTCGCTATGGTAACACGGCCAGCTGCTGACACCGTCGGAGGAGCTCAAGGTTTTGATGAGAGAGAGAGACTAGCAGAGCGAGAGGGGGGGAGAGACAACGCAGTAAACAACGCAGTTCGGTGTGATTGATCTGGTCGCCCGTCCCGTGCAGGGGTCTCTCCGCAGCGCCCGTCTGTTTTAAGGGTGCAGCCACGCGTGGGGTGCAGGCCGTTCTGCGTGTCCGAGCGGTGAGGGGGGGTGATTTACTGCTTGTTAGGCGCTGATGGAACATAAACATTGGATTTGGTTCGCGTGCGTTTTTCAATGAACTCGGGAAACGGGCGGGGAGAATGACCTATCAGCGAGCGGTCAGTCGCCGGTGTCGTCGCGATCAAAAACGCTCCCACAAACGTCTGACTGCGTCGCGCACGTCTCTGGGTGCAGAACCTCGCGGGTTTGGACGTAGAACCCACCCCTAATGCGAAGAGAACCCTGCTGGTCCCAGACCTGTTTGGGAGACCCTGTGCGGACAGCCACGGGTGGGACAGGATTGATGTCCCACCCGTCACTGGCCATCGACACATAAAACGGAGGACACCCGCAGCCCTGGGTTCCCTCCCAATCACACGTGACAGGCAGGATTTATGCCCCAATCCTCCAGGTGGAGCTAAAAGGTGATGTCATTCCTCACCTTGGCAGTGTCATCATTCTTGCGGTTAGCGGCGCTCTGGTTAGGTGTCCGATCGCCGGCCGTGCTGGGAGGGGCCCCCCTCTCTCCCCCCTCTCTCCCTCCGCCTCCCGGACCTCTGCACTCTGTCTGCTGTGTTCTCCCTCCGCCTCCCGGACCTCTGCACTCTGTCTGCTGTGTTCAAGGCCTCCCCCCTTTGCCCACCTCCCTGTCCACCGCCTCTTCTCCCCTCCCCTTGCCTCTCCTCTTCCTCCTCCCTCCTCCCCCCTCCCTCCCTCTCTCCCTCAACTCGCTCCTCTCCCTCCTCCCCTCTCCTAACCTCTCCCCGCTCCTCTCCCTCCTCTCCCTCTCCCTCCTCCCCTCTCCTAACCTCTCCTCTCTCCTCTCCCTCCTCTCTCCTCTCCCTCCTCCCCTCCCCTTGCCTCTCCTCTTCCTCCTCCCTCCTCTCCCTCCTCTCCTCCTCTCTCCTCCTCCCCTCCCCTTGCCTCTCATCTCCTCTGCCGTCGTCTGTTCCTCTCTCCATCCTTTCCTCCCCTCTTCTGCTCTCTGCTCTTCAACCCCTTTCAGTCCTAGCTCTGCCTCTCACGTTTCCTCTCCTCTTCCTCTCTCCTCTCCTCCTCATCGTGGCTGTCCGGTCCCAGCCTCTCCTCTTCCTCTCTCCCCTCCTCCTCCTCTTCTCTGCCGTCCCGTCCCACCAGCCTCTCCTCTCTCCTCTTATCTCCTCCTCTCTGCCTCTCTCCTCCTCTCCTCTCTTATCATCCTCTCTTCAGAGCAGAGTTACTATGTGCTACAGTATAACCCAGTTTTATATATATATATATATATATATATATATATATATATATATATATATATATGTATGTATATATATATATATATCCAGTATAATCTCTGAGAGCTGCTGAGGGGAGAAGCAGGGAGAAAAAGAAAAGTCCCTTCTTCTCCGATGATGGGGACATTTGTCTCTGTGATGAGGTTAATTCCCCGCCCTAAGTAAGCACGGCGGCCATGATCGCCGGCTGCCTATGACAGCGTATCGCTCATCCTCCCCTCCACCCCCCCCCCCCCCTCGCCCTCCTCCTCCGCCGGGCTGGTCCGCCCTCAGACCATTACCGCGGGAGGGGCCCGTGACTCCCCCCCCCGCTCCCCGGCCGGTCTGGGAGTGGGGCTGGACGGTGGCGATAGCGGAGAGGCGATGATGGAGGAGGATAATAAAGTAGATTAGAGTGTGACCCTGGCAAGGGGCCCGCTGCCTACTTTGCCGGCGCTCGGTTTCCCCGGTCGGCGCCGTGCCCGTTTCCTGTCCTCCTTCGGACCATTCTTTTATTTTTTTTTACGTTTTTACTTTTGATTCTCTCCCCGCCGAGCCTCGGCCTAAAACCCTGAGACACCGTGGCTGGGAATGTTCATTTAATTAGCTTGTTGTCTTGAGTTATGGGATGTGGTTTGATGCAAATGCCGCAGACTACGCGGGGGGGGGGGGGGGAGGGGCAAACGGCAACCATGGAAACGAGATCTATGTCTTTGATGCGTGTTCTTTTTAAAGTTAGGATGTTAGCCTTTGAATGTCATTTTCCCTTAAGTACCTTACTGCTGGGACTCAGCATTAAGTTATACAAGGACTTGATAAGGGTAATGCGGGCTCCAGCCTGCTGCCTTGAGGTTAAGACCATGAGGTCACCTGTCAGTTCAGGGCCGTCTGGTACCGTATCTGATGTGTCCTAAGATTACACACAGACCTCGTTGTGTTTAACATTAACGGAAAGACGGCGTTGTCATCGATGATGATGACGATGATGATGGATGACGACGATGGTGAAGAGTCTCTCGAGGACGATGACTAATGAACCGATGACCTTCTCCTCCAGGCACGACGGGACGGACTCCCCCGACGACGCCGGCGACGACGTGGTCATCACGCTCAACAGCTTCCAGAGCAAGATCATCAAAGTCCGGGTACGTCCGTCTCCGCGTGTCTGACGCCACAGAACACCGCACTAAGGACTGGTTCTGATCCCACGTCCACGCAACGCAAGGGGGGCACGGACCCCTTACGTCCTCGCGGAACCCCCCTTGCGTCCACCGCAAGGGCCGGACGTGCGCCTCCAAAAAATTGTAACCCTCCGTGATTGGTCCGCTTACTAAAACCCGACGCAGAACCGTAAAGGTTCACGACTGTGTCAGAGCGTCTGCGTGGTCGTTGTGTCGCGTGAACGTGGAACCATAATCAGCCCTTAAGAATTCATCGTCTGGCCCACGATGGTTCAGTGATGTGTCTTCCTTTCCCGGTCAAACATTGGGTAACGCCATGGGCCGGCGCGTCTCCCTTCTTCTCCATACAGGTGCAGAAGAAAGCGGACAAAATGAACGAGGATCTTCTGAGTGAATCTGTGGAGAGCCGAGGTCTTTGGGACTCCATCGCCAGGTGTGTGTGCGGCCGTCGTGGGCCAAGGGTTGGCTTTAGTTCGTGACCAGTAACCACTGGCCCGGTGTATCGGTCCCGCTGGGACCCACTGCCCGCCACCCATATGTTGATTCCACGTTTCAGGAGGCCTCAGTCTTCTCCGGGATCCAGACTGCAGTATTACGCTGTAAGAGCTAGTCTTGCAAAAAATATGTGCTTCTGTAGGTATGTGTGTATGCGCGGGTGCTTTGTATGTGCGTGTGTGTGTGTCCTCTCCCCTAAGCACATTCTAACTGTGTGATCTGACCTCCTCACTTACTGCTTGCGGTGTGAAGTGTTTGGAGCACTTTTGAGGAAAGGTAGGCAGTGCGTTTGAGACCTCCTTAACACGGTCATCATATTGGTTAGCATGCTAACGACGTTTAGGTAGGCAGTGCGTTTGAGACCTCCTTAACACGGTCATCATATTGGTTAGCATGCTAACGACGTTTAGGTAGGCAGTGCGTTTGAGACCTCCTTAACACGGTCATCATATTGGTTAGCATGCTAACGACGTTTAGGTAGGCAGTGCGTTTGAGACCTCCTTAACACGGTCATCGTATTGGTTAGCATGCAGCGTGGATTTGCCGCTGCGTCGGCGGCTGCCCTGATGTCATTGCCTGTCATGAGTGGCGCTGTTTGGCTCGTTATTGTATTAACATACATTAATTAACATATCTTCTAATTCCTGTGACATGTGTGTTGTGAAAAAAAATTCCGGTGGTGGTGGTGGTGGTGGTGATGGAGGTGTCTGTGATGGTGATGGTGGAGGTGGTGTTTGTGACAGTGTTTATGACGTGTTTGTGACGTCGGGGCTGGTGGAGGTGTTTGTGACTGTGGTGGTGGAGGTGTTTGTGACGGTGAGGCGGGTGGAGGTGTTTGTTGGAGGTGGTGTTGTCGTCCTGTGACGTGCGGTTGGTGCTGGTTGGTGAGGTGTTTGTGACTGTGGTGGTGGAGGTGTTGTGTGACGGTGAGGCGGTGGGTTGAGGTGTTTTGTGTGATGGGTGGTTGGTGGTGGTGGTGCGGTGTGGTGGTGGTGGTGGTGGTAGTGTGAGGGTGTGAGGTGTTGTTGTCGCGTCCTGGCGCTCTGGTATGGTGGTCGAGTCGGTGGCTGGTAGTCCTGGTGGGGTGCGTGGAGGTGGATGGGGGCGTGGGGGGTGCGGTGATCGTGGTGGTGGTGGTGGTGGCTGTGGTGGTGTTGGAGGTGGTGTTGTCGTCCTGGCCTCTGGATGGTCAGTCGGGCTGTCCTCACCTGACTCCCTAAAGCTGCTCATCCAGCCCTGAGTCGCGGGGTGTTGGTGGCGGTCTTCTGTTGTGCTGCAGATCACATTATCTGCCTCATAACGGATGTGCTTCATAATGGCGGGCTTAGCCTCTATCAGGCCTCTTAGGGCTGCGGCGCGCTCCCCGCTACTGGGGGCGGGAGTGGCCGGTTTGATCTCGTGTGCTGTGCGATGTTGGGGGAGAATTGGGGGGAATGAAAAAATGCGGAAGCGTAATGATTGCAAGAAGTTTTACAGACGCATCAAATCCATGCATCACTGGCCTGGAAGATTGACGAGCGGACGAGGTTTTGTGTGTGCGTGTGTGCCTCCATCTTTCTTTCTCTCGCCTCTCTTCTCTTCTCTCTCCCTCTTTTTCTCTCTCTCTCTCTCTCTCCCTCTCCCTCCTCTCTCTCTCTCTCTCTCTCTCTCCCTCTCCCTCCTCTCTCTCTCTCTCTCTCTCTCTCCCTCTCTCTCTGAAGTGCTTTCCTGTCTCCTGGCTCGGGGCGGTACTGCCTGATTGAGTGTGCGGGAGACGAAAGACACTTTTTCCCTCCTCATCAGCAGTCTGTTAGCAGCAAGGACAGCCGGTCCGACTGCAGAACAAGCATGTCCCCCAGCCAGCCGTCCCACGGTCCATACTACCGGCCCGTGCCAGTACCACAACCTGTGGGGGGGGGGGGGGGGTCGTGTGTGTGTGGGGGTTGAGGTTTTGTGTGTGCGCGTCAGGGTCTTTAAAAAGAGTAAGGACATTTTTGGTCTTTGTGCTTTCGGTAAAAAAAAACAACCTGTCATCAGATTTGTTATGTTTAAACACTACGGTCAGCATTTACGATATATAAATATATAAATCTATGGCCTTTAGTCGTACTGTTGTGCTTAAAGAAAAAAACGATTTTCCGCAACATAAGACGCACTACGGCCTCGCCGACGGCCGTAGACACGTGACGCAGGGCGATCCGACGCCTCACAGCCCAGCAACGGCTGCTGCTCCTACTCTGGGCGAGACGGGGTACCCCCAGCCCGTGGTGCCGGCGGTCTGAATTCGCCCTGCTGCAGGGTCTGGAGAGCAATCACCAGGCTGGCTTTTCCCCCCGCCGCGCTATTGGCGGGTTTAACACGATGACGACAGGGAAACAACGGCAAGCAGCCAATCGCGTACAGAGTCGTTTGAACTAGGCCCGTCGATCACGCCGCTCGTGCTGAAGAAGATGACGGCAGCTTCCCCAGACCAACGTGCAATCTACGATTGGGCTTGGTCTGGCAATAGCCAGGCTAACTCCGGGCTCCACAGGGGCCCAGGGATCAGAGGGGCCCCTGTGGAGCCCGGAGTTACCCTGGCTATTGCCAGTGCAAGCCCAATCTACGATTGGGCTTGCACTGGCAATAGCCAGGGTAACTCCGGGCTCCACAGGGGCCCAGGGATCAGAGGGGCCCCCAGCCTGCTCCTAGTCCAGGCTCTGCACGGGGGGCCTAGGGTTGAGAGGGCTACAAGCTGCTGTAGATGTTCCTCTGCCTTAACAAGGGGACCACCTCCTGGGTTTGCAGCCAGCGGGGCTGAGGCCAGGTTGTCTTGTCACGCTGTCTGTCTGAAGAGCCTTCCTTTGTCGCTTCGCCTTAACCGGCACATAAGCGCATGGTGTGTGTTGTTTGTCGTCGCCGGATCCAGTGGACGCTTTGTGTGACAGCTGGTTGTGTGTTGCGTGTTCGCTCCCGGCTTCACGCGGCCGTGCCGGCGACTGACAGGAAGTGAGGTGTCAGTCAGACGGCGGTCTTATGTAACGCGTCTGCGCCGTGTCCTGTTTAGCATCACCGGCGGCTCGTCCAGGTCCAACGACGCGGAGAAGAAGGAGGACGTGCTCAATATCTTCTCCGTGGCCTCGGGACATTTGTACGAGCGCTTTCTCAGGTGGGTGAGGTGCACACACGCACAAACACAAACACACCACACCTGACACGCATGCACAAACACAAACGCACACAGACACACACACCTGACACGGATTCAAAAACACAAACACACACACACACACAACACACATGACACACACCTGACACGCATGCACGCACACACACACACACACACAAATACAAACACAGACCCGACGCGTGCGTACGCCCCCACAGTACACAATCATCTAACACTCACACATGCACTTGTCATACATTCAAACACACACACATTAGACTCACACCTCTGTCTGTTTTAGTCGACAGATTTAAGAGATCTAACCCCATGTGCTCCCTCTCCCCCTCTCTCTCTCTCTTACTCCCCCCTTTCCCTCCCTCTCCCTCCCTCTCCCCCTCTACCTCCCTCTCCCTCTCCCCCTCTCCCCCTCTCCCTCTCCCCCTCCCCCCTCCCTCTCCCCTCCTCTCTTACTCCCCCTCTCCCTCCCTTCCCCTCTCTCCCTCTCCCCCTCCCCCCTCTCCCTCTCCTCTCCCTCCCTCTTCCCTCTCCCCCTCTCTTACTCCCCTCTCTCTTACTCTCCCTCTCCCCCTCTCCCTCCCTCCCTCCCTCTCCCTCTCCCCTCCCTCTCCCCCTCTCCCTCTTCTCCTCCCCCTCTCCAGAATAATGATGCTGTCAGTCCTTCGCCACACCAAAACACCCGTCAAGTTCTGGTTCCTCAAGAACTTCCTCTCCCCCTCCTTCAAGGTAGGGCTCTCGAAGAACACTTGACTACGCAAACCGCCTCTCTCCTCTCCCCCCCTGGGGGAGGGAGCCCCTGAGCCAGGGGGGTATCTGTGGGTGGGTGGCCTGCGTATAGCAGCGCTCCTCCATATAGCATCGCTGCTGTGGACCATAAATAGAGCTAGGAGGCTCCAGGGGGCGCTGTCCTCTGTTGTTCTGCTTTTCTGATGACACCGACAAACGATAAACGCTGTTGGTTTTATTGCAGTATCCTTCAAAGTCGTCTTTAGGGAGATGGAGACGTCATTCCCCCGCCCCCCCCGGCAGTACAACGTGTACAATGTGTTACTTAAAGCAGCAATATGTAACTTGGCTCCCAGGAGCTTTTCACTCCCTTATATCTGAAGTAGAACCTTCCTCCAGAATATTAAGACGATCCTATTCCCGAGTCAATCCATCCAGGGGATTTCTGTCCAAAACAATTTTATTCTGTATTAGCGGTTGGAGTTATAGCGAGTTACAGTTATAGCTGCAACATTATAAGCTAGTGCGTTAGTTAGCTACAGTTATCGCTAAATACTTTAACCGTAACTCGCGGCGGCTATCGGCAATCGGTTCTCGGTTATGGCGGTTAAATATGGAGGGAATGTTTTGGCGGGAAAGGAAGGGTGTCTCACGGAGGGGGCGGGGCTTGTGGCTCTGCAGGAGTCCATCCCCCACCTGGCGGAGGAGTACGGGTTCCAGTACGAGCTGGTTCAGTACAAGTGGCCGCGCTGGCTGCACCAGCAGACGGAGAAGCAGCGGCTCATCTGGGGCTACAAGATCCTGTTCCTGGACGTCCTGTTCCCCCTCGCCGTCGACAAGATCATCTTCGTGGACGCCGACCAGGTAGAGGGAAGCGGGGGGAGGGGGGCAGTGGGTGCATGGGAGGGGAGGGGTGTGCGTGTGTGCGCGCGCGTGTGTGTGTGTGTGTGTGTGTGTGTGTGTGTGTGTGAAAGAGAGGGAGTGCCGTGTTGGAATGCGTGTGTGTTGTTGTGAGTATCAGTGTTTGTGTGTGTGTGTTGGTGAGAGAATCGGTGTGTGTGTGTGTGTGTGTGTGTGTGTGTGTGTGTGTGTGTGTGTGTGTGTGTGTGTGTGTGTGTGTGTGGTGTGTGTGTGTGTGTGTGTGTGTGTGTGTGTGTGGGGCTAAATTAAAATCCCTTCTCCCGGTACATCAGCCCCGCCCGGGGGCCAGAGATGAGATGATTAATCCCAATCCTGGAGGGGCCCGTTTAAGACCGCTGTGGCTGAGGGCCTCCCTGGGTCTCCTCAATGCTCCCCCTTTATCTACCTCCCCCCCTCCCCCCTCCACTTGAACGGCTCTCCTCCCCTCTTCTCTCTCCATCTCCTCACCCCACTCCCCCCTCTCTCTCTCCCCCCTCCTTCTGGAACGTGCCCCCCCCTTCTCCCACCCTCCCCTTAACTCCCTCCCTCCCCTCCTCCCCAGATTGTGCGTGCGGACCTGAAGGAGCTCCGGGACCTCCCCCTGGACGGCGCCCCCTACGGCTACACGCCGTTCTGCGAGAGCCGCCGCGAGATGGATGGCTACCGCTTCTGGAAGAGCGGCTACTGGGCCTCGCACCTGGGCCACAGGAAGTACCACATCAGGTACTTCCTCCTCTACCCAACGCTCAACACGACTTTATTTGGCCCAAGGGGAATCTGTTGGCATTGAGGCGGCACATAGCACGGTAGCTCTCCTTGTGTAGCACGGTAGCTCTCCTTGTGTAGCACGGTAGCTCTCCTTGTGGTTCTCCTTGTGTAGCACGGTAGCTCTCCTTGTGTAGCACGGTAGCTCTCCTTGTAGCTCTCCTTGTGTAGCACGGTAGCTTTCCTTGTAGCTCTCCTTGTGTAGCACGGTAGCTCTCCTTGTGGTTCTCCTTGTGTAGCACGGTAGCTCTCCTTGTAGCTCTCCTTGTGTAGCACGGTAGCTCTCCTTGTAGTTCTCCTTGTGTAGCACGGTAGCTCTCCTTGTAGTTCTCCTTGTGTAGCACGGTAGCTCTCCTTGTGTAGCACGGTAGCTCTCCTTGTGGTTCTCCTTGTGTAGCACGGTAGCTCTCCTTGTGTAGCACGGTAGCTCTCCTTGTAGCTCTCCTTGTGTAGCACGGTAGCTCTCCTTGTAGTTCTCCTTGTGTAGCACGGTAGCTCTCCTTGTAGCTCTCCTTGTGTAGCACGGTAGCTCTCCTTGTAGCTCTCCTTGTGTAGCACGGTAGCTCTCCTTGTAGTTCTCCTTGTGTAGCACGGTAGCTCTCCTTGTGTAGCACGGTAGCTCTCCTTGTGTAGCACGGTAGCTCTCCTTGTGTAGCACGGTAGCTCTCCTTGTGTAGCACGGTGGCTCTCCTTGTGTAGCACGGTAGCTCTCCTTGTGGTTCTCCTTGTGTAGCACGGTAGCTCTCCTTGTGTAGCACGGTAGCTCTCCTTGTAGCTCTCCTTGTGTAGCACGGTAGCTTTCCTTGTAGCTCTCCTTGTGTAGCACGGTAGCTCTCCTTGTGGTTCTCCTTGTGTAGCACGGTAGCTCTCCTTGTAGCTCTCCTTGTGTAGCACGGTAAGCTCTCCTTGTAGTTCTCCTTGTGTAGCACGGTAGCTCTCCTTGTAGTTTCTCCTTTTGTGTAGCACGGTAGCTCTCCTTGTGTAGCACGGTAGCTCTCCTTGTAGCTCTCCTTGTGTAGCACGGTAGCTCTCCTTGTAGCTCTCCTTGTGTAGCACGGTAGCTCTCCTTGTAGCTCTCCTTGTGTAGCACGGTAGCTCTCCTTGTAGCTCTCCTTGTGTAGCACGGTAGCTCTCCTTGTAGTTCTCCTTGTGTAGCACGGTAGCTCTCCTTGTGTAGCACGGTAGCTCTCCTTGTAGCTCTCCTTGTGTAGCACGGTAGCTCTCCTTGTAGCTCTCCTTGTGTAGCACGGTAGCTCTCCTTGTAGCTCTCCTTGTGTAGCACGGTAGCTCTCCTTGTAGCTCTCCTTGTGTAGCACGGTAGCCCTCCTTGCAGCTCTCCTGTTTGCAGGGCCAGTGATACTTTCTATGCGGGGCTATGAGTTGACTTTAGTTGCTGTCGGATGATGGATTTCTTTACGATGTTTGTGTAGACGTTAAAGAAGGAACACGTCTTGTTTCCCTAAGCACCCGGCGTGGTTATTCCTGACAGATATACCGAGGTGATCATCGTCAGCTCAAGGTGGAGGCAGCATAAATCTAGGTTTTGTGTTGTTTCCCCCCCACATATATTACCATCCAAACATCTCTCTCTGACAAGCAGGAGATTTCTTTAAAGGTCCTTCCTTGTTCTTCTTCTCGTCGCAAGGCTTTTTTTATTTGTGTTTTTATTTATCACATTTTTTTCCGGCGAGGATCTCAAGGAACTCTAAATAAAGACGAGCAGACAGGAAGTCGAGGACGCGGGGAAGGGCTCTGGGTGGGAACTGCTCGACGGCGGCGGCTCCATTTATTTGACGCCGTCGCGAAAAACAAATAAAAGCGAGACCTTTCACTCCCCGCCTTGAAGTCACTCGCTCCCAGCTTCCGGATGCGCTGGAGATGTTTCCCCAGGAATTATTCATCGCACTCGGTGACATTTCCTGTGTGCTGCATCTTTTTAAAGCCTCTTCCAGGCGGGGAGAGGTTAGAAGATAAGAATCAACAACATGGCAGATCCCCGTGTTTCTATCCTGCCCTGGTTCCTTAGTGGTTACACTGGCTGCTGTTTAAACAGGCTGACGAGAGAGAGGGAGAGAGAGAGACAGGGGGAGAGAGAGGGAGAGAGAGAGAGAGGGAGAGAGGGAGAGGGAGAAGGAGAGAGAGAGACAGGGGGAGAGAGAGAGGGAGAGAGAGAGGGAGAGGGAGAGACAGAGGAAGAGAGAGGGAGAGGAAGGGAGGAGGGAGGAGAGGAGAGAGAGAGAGGCATACGGGGCAGGGGATGACTCTCACCTGTGGGGCCTGAACGGTTTCATCAGACTGAGAGAGGAGGAGGGGAGGAGGAGGAGGAGGAGGAGGATCAGGTCAGATGAGAGAGGAGGAGGAGGAGGAGGAGGAGGAGGAGGAGGAGGGGTGGTGGTGGTGGGGTGAGGAGGGGTCTAGTGATGGGTGGTGGTGGTGGGGTGAGGAGGGGTCTAGTGATGGGTGGTGGTGCTGTGAGAGCGGTACCAGACAGCCCGGGGTGGGGGGGCGTGGTCAGAGCGGCGGGGGCGGAGCTACTGCCCCTCTGGGTGTGCGTATACCATCTAACCGTCTCTCTCTCTCTCTCTCTCTCTCTCTCTCTCCTCTCTCTCCTCTCTCTCTCTCTCATAACATCTAACTTCTCTCTCTCTCTCTCTCTCTCTCTCTCTCTCTCTCTCTCTCTCTCTCTCTCGCCCAGCGCCCTGTACGTGGTGGACCTGAAGAAGTTCCGTAAGATCGCGGCGGGGGACCGTCTGCGGGGGCAGTACCAGGCCCTGAGCCAGGACCCCAACAGCCTGTCCAACCTGGACCAGGTGAGCCAGGCCCCGCCCCCCGCTGATTGGCAGCCCCCAGGACAACACGACAGGCTTCTAAACTGTCTTTACTCCCTCCGTTTCCGTCTCCGTCTGTCCCCGCCTCTCTTGCTCTTTCTCCCCCTTTCTCTCTCTTTCTCCCCCTCTGTCTGTCTGTCTGTCTATCTCTGTCTCCCCCTCTCTCTCCCCTCTGTCTGTCTGTCTGTCTGGCTGTCTCTCTCTCTCTTTCTCCCCTTCTGCCTGTCTCTCTCTCTCTCCCCTCTCTCTCCCCTCTCTCTCCCCTCTCTCTCCGTCTGTCTGTCTGTCTGTCTGTCTGTCTGTCTGTCTGTCTGTCTGTCTGTCTGTCCTGTCTGTCTTGTCTGTCGTCTGTCTGTCTGTACTGCTGTCTGTCCGTCGTCTGTGCCTGTCTGGTCTGTCTGTCTGTCTGTCGTCTGTCTGTCTGTCTGTCTGTCTGTCTGTCTGTCTGTCTG